>JANHZU010003213.1:0-12496 GCA_032468055.1 Acrochordus granulatus
ATGGTTACTTGTTTCAGATGTTAGGGACAATCATTTCTACCACAAATTCCGTTGAAAATGATTTTTTGGTGAATATTCTTGGGGGCATGGAACGGATTATCTGACTTTCCATTGTTTCCTATGGGAAACCGCATTTCTCTTTACGAGCATTTTGTGCTAAGAGCATTCTTCCGGAATGGATTAATCTCATCTTGTGAGGCACCACTGTATTTTTCTTTCTGGATTGTTAAAAGTGTACATGGTCTGTGTCTGCTTCATATGCATAAATGTTGATGTACCACATTTTATGTGTCAGCACTCTGCTCCAGGAGAACTCCCATTACATCCCTTCATGTATTCCCTTTCATCATTATGTTCAAAACTTTCTATTCTTCCTTAAAATTGCTCTTTTGTAGCTATTTCTTTTGCACTCTGGGAGAAAGAGGAAAGCATGAGAACCACAGGACTTTGTTCATGTTAGAATTCTACACTAAAAAAAAGCTTGTCTCTGGAATAGAAATCCACTTTTTTGGCATCACTGCTTCGATTCTGGAGAAATAATTCAGTTTCTTAACCCTGACAACTGCCCAAGTGTGCTAGAAAGAACGGAGCAATGCTTTCCAATATTTTCTGCCAGAGGATGAACTGTTAAGATTTTCACAGGAAGATTATCAATGGTAAGTAGGACATTTTATCCCTGAGACCTAGGCACTCTGATGCTTATTTTGATTAATGAATTTAGCAGAATAACTTAGGTGAAAAGAGAGATTGTTAAAGTGACATGTCATGTTAGCTCAGAATATTTAAAGAGACATTTATTGACTTTGTTCATACATAACAATAAACCATAATTTATTTATTTATTCATTAAATTTATATGCATTTAGAATTTAGAAGACACTGTATCAAGTCTGGGCATTTTGCTTTGATATCTCTTTAAAACATACAATAACCTGATCTTCATGAAATACCAAATGGGCTTTTGAACATGGCTTTTCTCATTTAGATCCTAGGTGACAATATTATTGCTTCCATCAGCCCAGTAATTTTAGAGCGAAGATGAACTCTTCTTAGCATAGAAATGAGTAAGCATCATTTTAAGGTCCTTATATCTTGAAATAGCAAGTAATTGAGAAAATGCAGTTTTAAAAACAGCTGTGAAGTTTCAAATAGACTAATGTAAAATGTCCTGGGTGTTGCTCAGAAGAAGCCTGGCATCAATCAGATTAGCATGAAAATTAGTGCACATTATAATATCTCTCCAGTAGATTATTATCAACGAGCAGCTTTGGTTTTATTTATTTCAACTCTTTATATAATGTTTCCTATTAAAAAAGCAATTCAGTTTGCATTTGTTGTATACCTGTTGATAAGTTACCGACTTATAGTGCTATAATAGTATAAAGAGAAAATAAGGGATCAGAGCATTTTATAAGGAGAACACACCAGATTCAGTTCTGTTCTTGCTGGTTGATCTGTGTCTTGAGAATAGGTAAAGATTTCCCTTCCCTTCTGACTCTGGGGGTGGTGGTGCTTATCTCCATTTCATGGCCAAAAAACCAGTGTTGTCCAAAGATGCTTCCACGGTCATGTGGCCAGCATGACTAGATGTCGAACCACACAGAATGCTGTTACCTTTCCACCAAGGGTGGTACCTATTTATCTACTTACATTTTTATATGCTTTTGAACTGCTAGGTTGGCAGCAGCTGGGGCAAATAATGGGAGCTCACTCCGTTACACAGCAGTGCTTGTGTCTCAAACTGCCAAGGTGCCAACTTTCCAGCCAACAAGCCCAGCATCTTAACCTCTCAGCCATACCCCAGTTTTGAGAATTGCTTTTAATTTTCTTTAGCATCCTTCCAGGCTTCTTCTCTTCTTATCACACCCATGTGTAATCCTCTGGCTTTATTTTATGTCTTACCTTTCAGATAATCCTCTGGCAAAGCCTTCAACCTTCAAAGCAAGAAATTGCTTTCTGGGATTGGCTCAAGTTGCCAGGACAAGAGTTCCCTCAAACTCTTCATCCACAAAGCTCAGACCTTGTATTGTCCAAGGGGTTGAGTCATCTATCTCATCACTTTTTATAGCCGCACACTATCTCTGCTTCTAGCGGGTCCTTCTATTCTTGTATTTCAGGAAGAACTCATTTCCAAACATTAAAAACTGAACTATTTTGGAGAAATGAATAGAATATTTGAAATTTAAATATATAGGGCAGAGATGACAGTGCAATCCATGCCTCTCAACTAGGGGAAAGGACTTAAAAAGACAATTTTACAGTTTGTTAACAAATTTTACAATACTTTGGACCAATATTGTAATTAAATCACAACTTTGTAGAGAGAAAATGTGCTTGTCCTAGTTTTCTCACAGATCATATGTGTAGTGTGCCCGAAGCATTTAGTTTGAAGATTCTTTCCACTTCAAATCTTGAGCACTTACTGTAGATACAAAATTATGTTTCTGAAGGAATAAACTAAAAATAAAAACTAGTGTGCAAGCTTGACCATTTTTTTCCTTTAAATACTGTGTTTCTCTAGCTTTTTACATGCACTGAAACCCATATTTTGCTGTTGCTGCACAGAGTAAACCCAACAGAAAAGAATATTACCTTCTTCTGTTGCCTTCTCTGTCCAAGGTTCTGACAAAGACCGTTAGAAACTTCTGTGTGCAAGCAATATTTTGATCCTGAAGAGCATGTTTTCTGTGTTTGCTCGTCACTGCATGACAACCAGTGGTGATTCAGAATGAACATGTCTAGAATTCGGCTTTTAAAGCTTCATCAACCCATGACAAACACATATGGCGTGAGTGTGTTCGTAAGAACTGCTGAATCTGAACATACTTGTAGGCATGAAGATTACGCAGTATTTTGTATTATTTGGATCGTATTAAATTAAAAAATCAGAAGGGAATTTGTAATACAATGGAAGTTTCTGTCCAGTACAGGTTCTATGTAGGCTTGTATGATTAAGTCTAAAAAGTATCCTTGTTTTCACAGGTTATTCTCTTGTTACATTTGAAGATGCCTATTTAAAAATGAAATGCTTTTGCTCAAGAATTTGGAGATTAAACTGGGAATTAACTAGATGGTTATTCAGAGTGATGCCATTAGCAAATTTTATGATGATTTTATAGAGGCATTAATATAGCTTTAAATGCAATTGACCGGGCTTGCTGAAAATACACAGGGCAGTCATTCTGTGAAGTGATGTAAGTAAGGGAGAAATTATTTTATGTGGCGCTCTCCTAAAATATGACTGAATAAATATAAATGAAATATAATGTCAATAACAGCTTTATTACAGAATTATTCTGAGTAAAACGCAGTACTTTCCTTAATTCCATAGGTTTTCTATAAAAACCTTCTGATGAATTATAGAGTTACAGCTCCCCCCTTGACCTACCTCACAGGTTTATCGTTCAGAAGTTAAAACAAAAGGAGATCTGAGTTCCGTTCTATGACTTCAGCCCCTGGAAAAAATTCACCAGCAATGAATAAATAAATACCTTCTGGCAGCATGGCATTTTTGTATCATTCCAATATCTGTATATGACACGTGCATTTGGTTTTATCACAGAGGTCAGTTTAATTATTTTCTTATTTGCAGATGGTGGGATAATTTTTACTAACGGGGACCGAAGCTGAGTGAGAATTGGTTGTGTAAGATTTATGGCAAAGATAAGTTTCTATTTTCACGGGGACAGTGCAAAAGGGCATCACGGAATTCTAGGTACTGAAATAAATGAGGCTTATAATGGAAATTATCTCACAGAAACCCAAATGTAAAACCATTTTTTAAATGTATATCACTCACTTAAGTGTCTTGATTTTTTTGTCTAAAATTTAATTGCATATCACAATTTGAAGAACTAATTTAGTGCTTCATTCCAGCTGGTAGGACAGATGGTATGGGCTGCGGAAGGCTTCTCGCTGGACAAAGGCTAATGTGTTGGCACAAAGCAGTTTGATGTGTGGATATGCAAAAACTTTCTTCCACTTCAGCTAATTTGCTCGATTACAACAAAACCGGAAACTTACATGTGCCTGGTGGCTGACTGAACAAAGAGCGCATCAGAACTGAGGGAAATGCAGAAATACAGAATGGTGGTTCTTAAAAAATGAAACCATTTATTCTTTTTTTTTTGTCCTGGCTATACAGGAAGTCCTTGAATTACAACTGTAATGAAGTCTACCCTTTACAGTCAGAAGTCAGGGTGGCCGTTAAGCGATTCACCTCACTTAACAACCCCCCAATGTAATTATTAAATGAATGCATGGGTTGTTAAGTGGGTTGCCTCAGGAGTGGGGGGAAACCCTTAGGGGCCTAGTGCAGGCACAACTCACTTGCCTCAGGCCTCCCAAGACTTCCCCTCCCCCTGAGATACCCCATGCTCTGCTTCCTGCCTCTTGGGGTCCCCACAGCTGCTTTGGCCTCCTCCCCAACCCCTGTCATAATTGCATACTTACCTTCCAGAGCTCAGGAAGTCAGATTAGAGAAGGAGGACTTGTTCCGTCACTGGCCACATGGCACAATCCCACGAGCAGCCATCTTTTTCTGAGCACAGTTGTGTAAGCTACTTTGACCCAGCGACCCATGCAGCCTAGCGATGAAGCATGATCACGGAAGTGCCAGCTTGGAAAACGATAGGTGCCTGTGGGATCCAAGCAATGGAGAGGTTGTCTTTCCCTGCTGACACCATGTTGGCTCTGCTAGCATTTGTTTCACCAAAGTGTTAACTTTTCACCATGGAAAAGCAATCCATTGCTTGGATCCTACAAGCAGCTGTCATTTCCCAAGCCAGCCCTTCTGCTATCATGCTGCGTGCCACAAACTGTTTCATTGCTGGGCTGCATGCGTCTGTGGGTCAAAGCAGCTTATAGTTGTGCTCAGAAATGATGGCCACTTATGGGATTGTGCCATCTAGCCCAGCAAGTGGTGGGTTCTCCTTCCTTACCCCCCACCTCCTGAGCTCCAGAGATTTCAAAAGGTGAGTGAGTGGTAGGTGACCAAGGTGAGGGAGGGAAGCTGGTGGGGTGATGAAGCAGACTCAGTGCCCGTTGGGACCTGGCGACAAAGATACTTTCTTCGGCCAATCATGTTTAGACGTGTGAAGAAGTGTTATCTGAACCGTACGCTGTAAGCATGGTTAGACACAAGGAATTTGACTCCGGTACAGTATCTCTCAGTATACTTGAGGACAACGGTAAATAAAATAATAATATAAACAAATTAACAGAATTATGTATTGAACAGTAAATATGCATCCAAAGGATTCAGCCAGAAGAAGACGAATATAGCAAAGTGTAGGATTAAAACCTACATCAGGTTGGTACATACCTTAAACAGTATTTCTGGGTTAATTTAGAATTATTTGCACTTTCTCATATACCATCTCTGTAGTTGGTCATAAGGGTGAATGACCATGGGGGTGCTTTGGTGGCTGTAACTTTGAAATGGAGTCATAGGTGCCTTTTGTTGTAACTTTGAACAGCCACTAAGTGAACATAAAGCAAGGACTTCCTTGAGAAATTATAAACAGAGCATTATACATGCTGCAGTATTGATTCTGTCACTTATTTGTTCAGTATTGTTGAAAAACTCATAGAAATAGTGCTTGTATTTTGTCTTAAATCAAAAAATAAAATTAGGTCAGGAGGGAGGACCTTATGATTTTCTGAAAATCATTTCTCCATTTTTTTTTACTTTCTCAGTTGCTTTCCCAGCCTCCAGCTCTCTTTAGCTTTGACTTCCAGTCATTACTAAGGACCACTGTTTCAACTCTACTCTGGTCCTGGGTGCTGTCAATAATCCTAGCTTCCCTTTCATTGTGTGATTTAATGGAACATTAATTCACTGGATCTCAGAGCAAAAATTCCATGTTTGCGTGGAACAGACCAGGTTTTTCCTTTGATTAATGTTTGTTGCATAGTGATGTCATCATGCAAATGGGTCCCAGTGACATCATTCACAACACAATGTCATCAAATGGTATGAATTGGTGCAGGTCACTATTGTCTCATTTTCATGCACTCCTGTTAATAATCAACACTCCCTTCCTAAACAATTAAAGTTAGGCTTCAGTATACATTTTCAGCATAAAATTCTAAGGATGACAGACAAAACAGAATTATAGTAAAAGAATTAGGCAAAAAAAACAGGTCTATTAACAAATGCATGAACAATGTGGAAAATTATGCAGATTTTGCACTCCTCTTATTTTAAATTAGACCCTAAATAAATGGAGAAATTTTATGAATGAAACCAAGGTGAGTGCTCCAGAATTCAATCAGTTCAGAATTAAGGTGTGTATGAAATAAATATAAAATAAATGAGTCTATGGTATTCTAAATGAAATATCTTTGGTCTCATTTCCTTTAATTATTCTGCTTTCATATTAACGTTTTTTCCTACCAATTCTGTTTACAACTTTAAAACTAACCCTGAAGGATTCCAGAATGCTTTAAAATCTGTCTTTCCTCATTCCTGCCATCTAGACTGATTTGACAAATTTTGTTATGAATATAATTTTTCCTGTCATTTAGAAATACGGATAATAGATATAACCAACCGGGAAGCTGTGAGTTCTAGTCCTGCCTTAGGCATGAAAGCCAGCTGGGTGACCTTGGGCCGGTCACACTCTCTCAGCCCAACCCACCTCGCAGGGTTGTCACTGTGGGGAAATAGGAGGAGGAAGGTGCATTAAATATGTTTGCCACCTTGAGTTGTTCATAAAAATAATAAAGGTGGGATGCAAATAAATAAATAATAACCCATGTTATATTTTTGCTTCTGCCTCGTGGGCTAAATGTAGAATTGCCACCCGTAACAGTGAACCTCACTAATTCTCAGACAGAATAACCACACATGAATCAATCTGCCAGAGGGTCTGTTGAACTGGCACATTATGATGCAAATAATGCTATAGGAATAGATTCATATTTCCAGTTTCATTTTGTATCTGCCAAAGTGGGCATATGCAATTCAGTTTATACATGTATGGCTCTGAATGTGGACTTATTCCTCTTCTCTGTACTTATTCAAATAAATATTATCTCCTCCTCTCTACGTTCACTTTTGCAACACAACATATTTCACGGGGTTACCATTTATCGGACTCTCCCACAGTGACACTTTTGGCAAGAATTTGTGGGATATCAGTGGAGTAATGGATCAGGCATTTCATATGGTTTGCCATTTCTCAATCAGTGGACAACAGAGCATAACACCGTAGGAGACAGAGGGAGAAATAAAGAAAACAGGGGTGTCCAACCTTGGCAACTTTAAGATGTGTGGACTTCAACTCCTGGAATCCCTCGGCCAGCATAACCTTGAGGAAGTTCACTACTAAATTTCAATATGAATGGAAAAGGCAAGGTAATATATATGGATGGATGGATGGATGGATGGATGGATGGATGGATGGACTGGTTAGCATGGTAATAGCCAATAGCCATGTATGCTTGTAGGTTCTTGAAACTTGTTAGAGTTGTGATATAAAATGAATGTCCAACAATGCCATCTTGCCCACTCACTTTTACATAAGAATGAGATTGTTGAAATAAATGAAATGAAATCAAAGATGTGTTTTCGCCTGCTTCCTCTCGCTTGGAAGTAAGCTTCCTCTCACTTATTCGTTATTCCAATTTATACAGCCAGTCACCTCTACATATGATTGTGGGTGGTGCACAATTAAAAACAACATTAAAAAGCACTAAAGTAACCTGGCAATTTATGAACAATGTACAATCATATCAAAACCATATAGCGAAACTGATCGTCAAAGTAGTTCCTGGTTCCTGCACCTATTGGCAACGCCAAGGTTTCAGAGCCTTGCAAAAAACCCAGCAAGGTTGGGGCCAATCTGATTGCTGGGGACACATTTGAACTTTTGGCTCATGTAAAGACTGAACATCTCAACCATCAGTCAAAGCGTACGCCACTTCTCCTCTTGAAGCACCCTCTTCAACTCTTTAAAGCCTGATGTATTGCATCATTTCTGTAACATTTCAGGAGTTACTATGAATGCAGGAAATCCGCAGGACATGGATCAAAATAACATCCCTGAATCCAGGCTGTTCATAAGACAGTCCAGTTGCCCAAATTCTGAAGATGGTTGCCTCGGGCAATACTCTCTGAGCCTTCAAATGAATAAATTGGACATTTTGTTTTCACCCCAGAATGTTTATATGAACCCCCAAGCCTTTGACACCTGTAGACTAAGACGAAAACAGTAGCTTTGATTTTTCACAGGTTGTAGCAACTTCCATGAAGTTTAACCTTTGGAGCAGAAATATGTTCCTGTGACCTGGAAAGGAACGCAGCCGCCTGCGGAAGGGCTTCTCGAATAAACTTTTATTGCTACCTGTCACCTAGGCTGTTTCACAGCAGCAGCTTGTTCTTTCCTGCAATTTGATTGCCGGAGATTCCAGCCTTGCGGTGATTCACAGTTTCTGAATCAATGGGGGGAAAAAAATCAGCGTCTGTAAGTAAAGACATTACATCCAGGGATGAAAACGAGAGGAGCCTTTTACTAAAATGCACAATAATTGACCTGTTTCTGGACGGGTCCAATCGTGTGTCATTTCAGTGCAAACACAGCATGATTTTCATCAGTAGAGGAGGTAAGCATTAAGTGTCTAAAGGCAGTACAGTACTTTTTTATGGCTACATGAAGAAAGCTACTTGCACGATGAGATCATCAGAAGTGTGTGTGGGGGGTCAGCTCGAAGTAGGTTTCCAGCCTCAATTCAGAAGGAATCGACCGTTTGGTATTTTTGTTGCTTGGTTTTTGGCAGTGCTGCAGGAGACTCCAATGACTGGAAAAAAAGAAAAATAGACTGAAGATGAGTCCTTACTTATTGCCTCAGACGCAGATTTCTGAAGCTCCATTTTCCATCAACATTTTAAAACAAACCATCCCTCTTTCTAGTTTATTTTTTCCGTGGTTTTCCTGTACTTCATCAACCTGAGGTAGGAGGTCCGTCCCGGATACTATCAGTGACTCTAATTCTGCTCATCTAGCCTGGTTTGATGGAAGATAATGCCTTATTGTTCCATAAGTTTTAAAATCTGACAGTTATGGAAGAAGAGGGATTAATTCATTTGTTCTCTTGTTATGCTCAGTGATCTTTGAAAACCAGGGCTATTTTCAGCCCAACCAGCAATTTAACGAAATCAGCATTACAGATATCCTGAACGTGTTTCGTGACTTACCAAAGGACTTATTTCTCCCTCGCACACCATTTTTGTCGCTGCTGTTTATTCTGGTCTGTGTTATTGTGAAAACAATAGACATTTATTTAATTGCTTCAGCGACGGGATTTGGGCAGCTAAACTATGCCCTCGACGAAACTTAATCTCACCTCTTGACCATTGGGGAATGTGTTGTATTATTTTGATACCTTCTTTAGGATTTCCTTTTTGGAATAAATATTCACAATCTACAGTGTATGTATTTCAAATTTAACCTCTAATTCTGGACTTTGTTTTTTGTTTTTTTAAATGAAACATTGATCCGTGTTGAGTGATCACCACCCAGTGGCACATAATATAAAACACACCTTTCCTTTTCATTCATAGAAACCTTTTCTGAAAGCTAGTGTAGGGATTTGGCAGTGTAAAACACATTTAATTTTTATTACCTGAAGCGGTTTTTATCTGAACTGCTCTTTTCTTGGTGGATATCTAGATTTCCCTTTCAGTTTGAGCAATGCGATAAAAAGGCCGGTTTGGATCATGTCGGCATGAAAGTGAGTTTAATTCTGCTTCGTTGATTTGGCAGCACGTCACGTATATTTATTAGGAAATAAGCTTTGCTCCACAGAATCTCTTACTTTGACTTTCCCAGACGGTAGTCACATCCTGTTGGCTTGAAGTATTTCTCACAGGGATTTTTGATTCTCTTTTATGGGAGGGAGATCAATTTGGAAACAAAAGGGGGAGACATAGAATCATAGAATTGTAGGTCTAGAAGGGATCTTGAAGGTGTTCTAGTCCAGCCCCTGTCCAAAGCAGGAGCTTTTGTATCATCCCGGACAAAGGGTTATCCAATTTTTTTTAGAACCCCCAGTGTTGAAGAACCCACAACTCCAGGAGGTAGATTGTTCCATTGTTTGACAGTTCGCACTGTCAGCACTGTCAGGAAATTCCTGCTTATTTCCAGGTTGGATCTCTCTCTGATGAGCTTCTACCCACGGAGATGGAGATAGCAGAAAGCTTTTGATAAAGTGGTGCTTTAATTAACTCATATGAAACGAGGAGAAATTCAGGAGAGAAGAATTCTGAAATTTAGCTCTGAAAAGAAAACATCCCATAATTTGGGAGCAGTTCATTTGCATCCGAGACGTGGCCTCTGTGTTTAAAGGTAGCCCAACGGATTGGGCAAAATTTCTAATGAGAAGGTTTGGCCGTCTCTTAAATCCGATTGATTCAACTAATCCTCCATCAGATTGCCTTCCAGAATCCTTAAACTTTAAGTATAGAATAAATGTCCTCCTGTGAAGATGTTATCGGGAAATTGTTGTATGTGTAGAAAGGGGTCTGTTTCATGGTAAGGAACTCTGCTCCTGTCTCGTAAGTCTAAATTCAAGACATTGCTTGACCTCCTGTGAAGCTCTGTTGCGGAGATGAAAGGCACTCTCACCCCTGAAGAAACAAACCCTTCCACTCTCTGTTTACGGAGTGACCGTGCAAACCCAGGATCCTAAAGCCTGCAGCAGAGACCTCATTAAATGGGCAATCTTTTGGCAGCTTTCCGATTCGTTCTCTTGCAAGTTGACTCCAACCCCTGCGGACATTCTTCCCAAAATCCACCCAGCACAAGCCATGCTGCTGAAGAGCAATAAGTGTCAGAAAGAGGAGCAGTCGGTTAAATAATTACCTCCCTGGACACATTTTCACTGGAGACAGACAAAACTGTAATCGCTTCTAGCAGAAATATAGAATTTACCAGATGGTACACAGGACAAGAATGGCTTTCAAACTGCTTGGACACCAATCCTAAATTTTGCAGCCTGTTCCAAAGCCAAGCATGGCTGCTAGTCATTTCTCTCTGGAAAAAATGGTCTCTGGCCAATATGCTTAAGTTCCAATGTTTTATTGCACTATCGATTATTTGATATAATAATGCAAACTTGAACATACCGGTTCTGTTACAGGGAAAGTAGCTTACAGGGGACTTTATAAACACGTATTTAGATATTATTTTAACATACTCTGTTAAAAATAAGTATCATCTAACAGGTATAAGCCAATGGCAATATTTACAGTTACAACATTTGTGAACCACATTGTTTGGCCCAGCAGTATATTCAGCTTCTGTGGCACTTGAGATACTATAACAACTTGTTAAATCCATTAAAACTAAAAAACCCTCCTGTTACTAATTTCTATAGATATTTGCGATCAGTAAATCACTTTCATATGGAGATGTTAAGACATAAATAGAATAAGAAGTAGATATTCATATATTGCCTAGACAATGGGAGAGTGTCTGAACTCCTACAGTAAGCGTGTCAGTTCAGGACTTAATGCAACAGAAATAATATTTAGAATTTGCCAAAAAATTCTATATTATATCCTGAGGGATAGCAGTTGAAGGAAGTTTTTGACTGGAAGCTGTTTCGGGATTTTCTGCTGGTGTAACATAACAAAGGAGTTTTTGTTGAAGGAACTTGACAATTAAGGGTTAAAGTTTATACATCTAAACAAAATATTGCATGATGGATTAGAATTCAGAATAATTAAAATATAGATATATAAATGAATAGTATGATAGAAAAGAAATGTTTATTATAAATAAATGGTTGATGATATAGCATATAGATTTTTGGAAATGGATTTGTTAATGATAAGTTATCTGATTGTTTGGAAGGATGTATTTTCCTTTTTTAATACTGAATGAGGTATTTTTTTATATTAATTTGATTAGACTGAACGAGGGGGACATGCTTCTCCCTCTTTCCTTTGTTTTGATTTATGGATAAATATCCGTACTGAGTTGAGTTGGGAGTATATATGGGAGGGTTTTTTTTTTGGTTTAGTTATTTCTTATGTGTATTTTGTATGTTTGTTGCATTGTATATTGTGCACTGTTTTGTATATCTTGTTTTCAGTGTGTATAAGATAATATTTAGAATTTTATCTTCTTGTTAGAATCCATATAGAAAAGGACTGTCAAAAACAGCATTTGTCACAGATGCAATTTATTTATTTATTAAATTTGTATGCCGCCGAAATCCGAAGACTCTCGGCGGCTAACAGCACTAAAAACCATACATTAAAAATAAAATAAACCCATTAAAACAAAATAAAATAATAAGGATAATGCTTCTGTCAACACACATTTTTACAGTGCCTTACACTTACCAACTTTTGAGAGAAAGTGTTGGATTTTATAAATATGCGTGACATAAACTGAATTTGTCAGACATTAAAATTCTTTTGAACCGTATACCTAGTACTTGGAATATGACAACTGGACAATGTAAATGGATTTTCCGTGCCCTTACT
>JANHZU010003213.1:20941-32978 GCA_032468055.1 Acrochordus granulatus
CCTCTGATGAGACCTGTCCAGTATGGTTGAACCTGTGGCAGAGCTCTCATCTTCTTCAGAGCACACAAGCCCCCAACCATAGCAAGGTGGTGGTAATTTTCAAAGTAAATTACAGAAATGCGATGGGCATGGGCTTGGGAAGACTCTGGGAGGCAGTGCAGGACAGAGGGGCCTGGCATAATGCAGTCCATGGGGTCGCGAAGAGTCGGACACGACTGCGTGACTGAACAACAATAGACTTATTTAATACCAT
Source organism: Acrochordus granulatus (assembly GCA_032468055.1). Lineage (NCBI taxonomy): Eukaryota > Metazoa > Chordata > Lepidosauria > Squamata > Acrochordidae > Acrochordus > Acrochordus granulatus. The sequence goes on from JANHZU010003213.1 coordinate 21,195, forward strand.
TTCCCTCAAATCACATGAAATGGTTTCCTTTTCCCATATTCCACCCTTATTAATTGGTAAATCTAGAACTCACCAGTTCATTTTTACCAATTTTTAGCAAAAAGTCCATGAATGTTTTCAGTCTGTTATAAAGATAGTTTTGTCTCCTCCTTCATCACACCACTAAGCTTAGCCATTTCTACTTCTGCCATCTCCATTCCTCCACTGTGGGTGTTTCTGTAATCTTCCATTTTTGTGCATATAATAATCTCATTTCTGTTACCATATATATAACCATTAATCCATGAGTCTTTTCTTATTGACTATCCCTAAATTCTAATAAGAAAAATTCTGATTTTATCTAAATGTTAATTTTTAAAACTCTCTGCATCAGTGTATGTATTTCTGTCCAATTTTTTTTCACTTTTTCACATCCACATACATGCAAGTCTCTTCTTGCTTTTTACATTTCTAGCAACAATTTGAAGTAACTTCCTACATCTCTAGATAATATCTCGATGACATATACCAATGGTATGTCATTTTATAAAAAATCTCTGTTGTTATAAGACAATGTGAATTTCAGTTCTTTTAACCACATTAATGTTGAATTTCCCAATTCATCTTAATTTATACAGTTATAGAGTTCTTAGGCTTACTCCTACCGTCTTCTCACATCTGTCTAAATTTAGGAAAAAATAGAATAAATTTAGATTTCCAGAATAAAATTTTAAGGAAATTCTCAGAAGTTAGAGAAATATGAAATTTATAATCATGCATATAAATGAGGATTTTGTGGGGAAAAAATCCATCAGAAACAATACAGAGAAACATAACAGCACTTAAATTTGAAAAGAAGAGAGATCAGGGCAAAGCAAACAGTCCCTGCAGAGTTCTAAATAAAATCAGGTTTTAATCTAGTTACACATTACGAGCTTGACTAAGATTTTGTTTTAAAGTAGGAATGTCCAATCTTGGCAACTTTAAGATGTGTGGACTTCAACTCATGGCTGAGGAATTCTGGGAGTTGAAATCCACGCATCTTAAAGTTGGACACCTCTGTTTTAGAGCCTATATGTTTCCTCAGAATTCAGGAGAGTGCAAAACAGTTCATAACTCTCTCATTCTTTGCCCATAAATCTTTATTTTCAATAAGATGTTTGAAAGCCTGGCTGCGCTACAGAGGCTGCAGCCAGGGTGCAAACAGCATTAAAAACCTCTTTCAGTGTTCGTTCACACAATGAGATGGCAGATGTGGAATATGGGATTCAGTGACGGATTGATTTGGCATCCATAAGATACATCCTTATAATCAAGCTACCATCTGTCAACCTGGTCACAGGACAGGCCGAATAATCGCGGAGAGGATATTTGTTTCTGCTCATCATCCACCAGTGAAATCAAAGAAGGTTGGTGTTGAATGGGGTTTTATTTGAGTTGTACTTCCAAAGGATTACCGAATTCCAGCAGTTAATGATTATAAATCATCCATGGTAAATCATAGCAACAAATCAATTAAAACTTCTATAGTAATAAGGAAGAATAGTATTACAGAAGTTATTACCATAGAATCTTTCAGAACACCCTTTTGATTGATGGAACAGCTACTTACCAGATGTTACAGATGTGTTTTAAGCAAGCCATAGTCATAGTGAAAGAGAAAATAAATGAGATGCTGATGCTGTTCAATGCCAGAGTTGATATAATGGTTATTGGCTGGCTTGGAAAATGGTACTTTGAAGAGACAACCAGGAAAGTAACTGGATTGTGAGACAACCAGGAAAGTAACTGGATTGAACTGATGTGAGAACATCACCTCTCTTCTCCATATGTAAGTGATTCATCTGTTCCACTTTTCTCAAGGGACTTCAAGCTTGTAGACCTCAGAGGCTTGTGGGAATGTGGTTTTTAAACCAGATCAGTCTGAATCTCTCTATCTGGACTTTTTCTAATCAAATTCTGAGAGAATTCTGAGACGAGAAAAAGGAACAAGGCATAAAATCTGGGCTCCAGGAGCCAAAGATCCATTGCAAAGAACCTTTGCAGAGCCTTTGCTTTGTTTTCACACTTTGAAAATTTGCATTACGGTCTCATTAACTGGGTGACAAAACGCAGTAAACATGTCAGAGTTGGAATACATGATATTATCCACTTGCGGTATTTCATCTGTTCAAACTTTCCTGTTGTCCTGTAGAACAAATTTTAATTATTTGTATTTCTTTCTCACAACAGTTAGTATGGGCTGATGGTTAAAGTTCTAGACCTAGGACAACCCAGGTTCTAGTCCTCCCAAAAGCATGGAAGCAGCCAGGTGACCTTGGGCCAGTTGTTCCCTCTCAATGCAAATCAGCCTCAGGTTCTGTGACCAGCTGACAGTAAAAGCAAATCCCCAATTATATGGTGTACTGAAAGGTTTGCTATGAGCATTAGGCAGGTGCAGCACAAAACTAACAGTCCAGGCAGACAAGTGCCAGAAACAACTTTCTAACATTTTTTTCCCTTGCATGATATTGTGTGGAGTGCTTTTTAAAACAGAAACAGGATAACAACCTAGGAAATATATATATTGTATGCTGAACTACATAATGCTTAGATCTCAAATTTATAGCAGAAGTGAAATCTTTTTTACTGGATTTTGGTTTTCTAATTTCTCTCTTTCTCTCTCATTGTGGTTTATGGCGGATTTGGAAATTATTCCACTATTGACACAAGCTTTCTGCCAATTCTCTAATCTTTTAAAGATTTTTGTTAAGTAGTATTATCAGTGCAAATGCCCAGGCATAAAGGGCTGTATGGGTTGATAAGATAAGAAGTGTTGATTCTTAGCAATCACGTAGATTTTCTCCATGACAAACTGTCCTTAACCTGATTTTTCATCTCTTCCAACAGTGCATCCTTCACTCTTGCTGCTGGTTGTCTTCTTCTCCTCTTTCCTTCTACTTTTCTCACCATCAGAGTCATCTCCAGAGAGCTGGGTGTTCGTATAATGTATCCAGAATAACATAATTTGAACCTGGTCATTTGTGCCTTGAGTAAGAACTCTGGGCTCATTTGTTTCATGATCCATTTGTTTGTTTCTTCAGCTGTCCATAGTATTTTAAAGTATCTTCTCCAACACCAGTGTTCAAAAGCATCAATACTCCTCCTGCTGTGCTTCTTCAGAATCCAGCTTTCTTTTCAAAACAAGGTTACAGGGAAAACAGTCTGATCTGATTCATTTCATCTTTCATCGTGTTGAACTTTCCCATATAGAAAGGGAAATAAAGCAGATAAATTAGGATATTTGTTGCAGAAGGAAAAGGGCAAGAAGTAAACCGTATCATCGGTATCCCCTAAAATAGTCTGGCCATGTCACACTTGCATTTCACTATAGTCCAAACATGGCCTTGAAGCTGCTGCTGCTGCTTTTTCGAAGCCTTGTCCCCTACTCATAAGTGTGACAGTTTTAAGTTGTCCTTCACTATCTCAGTGTTAAGGAGTGTTTCCTAAAGGATAGTTCCACAGTGTCAAATCTGTGAGATTTCATCGCCCATTTTGCAGGCAAACTACAGTGCCTGGAAATGCGACAGGATAGCAATCAACAAAAAAGATTCAACAAATTTCACACTCATCCTATTTTCTACCAATTCAAGATTGGGGAGAAAACAATGTAACTTGGTGACATGAAAATACCCTAATTTTCACTCTTACATACTTACAACTTTTGCACTTACTAAAGCAAGAAATCAGGTGGTACTCAAACAGCATTGGTTTTGAGAATGATTGCTTGAGACTCTTGTGCTTATTATTATGATCTGTCTAAATTGTTACTATCCTGCATTTTCATAGATAAATGATACAAATGATTTTATTTGACTGACTGGTGATCATGTTTCTTTAACTGGGGAATTATAAATACAAAGCAAACAAACATTCACAATGGAATGTCTTATCTTCTGGAGTCTTAATTTATTTCTTTACTTCTAATAATATCTGATACTTCTTAGCCAGTTAATATTTCTTCAACCCTTTTTTGTCAAGATTCATTCAGTTTGATTCCAGAGAAAGTTTTTGTGAATGACATGCATTACAAATATGATAAACAGCCAATAAAATGTTGTCTAGTGGTTTTTATGATAGAAGGAGTCACCTTTTTCTAAAAAGGGATAGTTTTGACCCATGCTTCTAAAAGTAATGAAGACCATAGCAATGGAGAGTAAGCAGCAAATCATAAGGCTTGTAATGTGGAGGCTGATAGCCATCAAATATTTTCAGATGAGGGGTTGTTTACTGTCATGCTATTAAAGATTGCGATCAGAGCAATAAAATTAATATAAACTAAAAAATAGAAAAGGTACAGAAAAGAAACAGGAAGTCCTGATCCAGCAGATTTTTCATGTTCTTAGCCTTTCTCCCCAACAAACTAACCAAAGGAAGATATCAATGTTCTGGATTCTTAAATTTTCTGAGTTGACAGAGAGAAATTCTAAGATGGACTGAGTTGATCCAAGCTGTTCAGAATGTGAAGTTGGATCTGATATTTATTACAAGTAGAAGTGACAATGTGTGAAAATGGAGAACACTTCCTCCCTTGATTATCTAAAGAAAACTAGCTACAAGACCTTTGGTGTTTTCATGTCAGTCATGCAGGTTATTTTTAAGGTCATACATCCTCTCAGGATATTTTTGAGATTCTGCTTTTGAATGTATTATATTCCAAAATGAAGTTAAAGGATTGGGCTACTGTAAGCATTAACCTCATTTGTATGTATTGTTCAGTGGTCTGTGTATAACAATAGGAACTTCATCTTCTAGAGGAGCTGGCTAGCTACTGTCAGTGAAGTTTGCTTTAAATTAAAAATGACACGGGTAGAATCTGTCCTTCACATCTTAGTGGAAGTTCTGATATAGGACATAGATAAAAAATCCATGTTCCTACGCTTGCATTGTTTCAATATAATCTAGGAGAAATCCAAGCCATCATCAGATAAGAAGGGAATTAATGACTTCAAAAATATGTTGAAATATATTTGAAAAAAATTATACTTGCAAATACTTTAATAGAATGCTGATTGCAATGGATAAATAATTGCTCCATAAGAAATCAAAACTTCTTTAATTCATACAAGTGTTAAAGAGGATTTTCAAGGACAATTCCCTTTTATACAAAACTATGCTTTGCTGGAATTTATGTGAGCTTGAGCACTAAAAGATCAGTCTAAAAGATAATATTTATGTCTGACTCAGGCAAAATGAAGTGGGGTTCTCTTTCCACAATCTTAATCTTAATAGAAACTTACTTTGTGAGTGACGAAAGGTTTTCTGTGAATTATAGGTGTATTATCACAAGAAAATAACATAATTAGTTCTTAAATCATGAAGAAGAAGAAGAATTATTATTGTTTATTGAATTAATAATAATTCATATAATATATGAATAATAATTCATATGGGTGAAATACCTTCTTCTGGTCTGTGGTTTTACTGCAGAGTCTACCCATAAATCAGCTAATTTTTCCCATAAAATTTTAACCCTCAAAAAATGTTTCAGTGGTATTTTGATAAGCTTCAACTGATTGCATGAGGGGTGCCATTTCCTAAAATGCACACAAGAGTCACCACAATGCATTTCATTTATGTGGAAGGACCTTAGTCTCAAATGACTTTCAGACAGAAAATTTGGGCAAAAGAAGTTTAATCAGTCCCTGCCTGTTAATGTCTTGTAAAAATGGCAATTATATATTACCTTGTATATTTAATGTATATGTTTATGCAGAATTTGCAAAGTATTATTTTAATTGTACAATGAAGAGTTTCAAAAGACTTCACATTCTGATGTGTCAAGTTCTGGAGATGTTCTGTCCCATGTTGATGGAATAGGCAAAACCATAGTGAGAGAATATCAAAAGTGTTACTAATGGCTATATAATAGAGGCTAGTATAAGAAGTGGAAAATCACTCAAAAAAGGTTTTGGACCAAAATATGCATTATACTTTGGTCTCAAAATTAATACATCTTTGTATGATGTACAGATAGTTTTTGCGTTACAAGTGTAAATGAGCCTGGAATTAAAATCGCAAGTCATTAAGCAGATGACCATGTGATCTGCTGACCATTAAGCAGATGACCATGTGATCAATTTTATGACTTTTTTTACGGCAGTTGTTAAGCAAACACAACAGTAGCTTAGCAGATAAATTGTCTGGAATGGGCATTTTGTGCTGGAAACCTGAAGTTAGTGCTGGTTTCCAGAAAAGCATGTCAAAATCAGAATGCTGCAAACAGTTGTGAGTACAGACTGGCTGCTGAGCACCCAAACTATGATCATGTGACCAGGGGCTCATCAGAACTTCAAATCTGGGTCATATGTAGCTCCTGGGGAGGCCTGTTGTAACTTTGAATGGTTTCTAGTTTTAAGGCTGTAAGTGTAGGACTACCAGTATGTTCTCTCTTTTGTAAAGAAAGTTACTTTAGATCCCCAGCAGCAAGGTTCAAAAAAATAAGTTTCCAGCAATAAACTATTCTTGAAGAGAAAATCTTTACTCCACCTTTGTTCAGTTGGTGCTCAGTATCTTGTGCAGAGGACTCCTCCCTATTCCATGGAGTCTTTCTGTATGAAACAGTCTTTAAAAATATTAGGCCAAAACATTACCCATTGAAAGTAAAATAATATTTGCGGCAGAAGAGCCAGGATTTTCTAGGGTAGTGAGGCACTGCAATCTGACTATGTACAAGGCAGCTCTTTTCATGTTTATCTGCTCCCACTTTTTAAAGGTGTTCATACTGGAACTCAATATCTTGGCTGACGTGAATGTTTTCCAGTTAGAGTGCCTGATGGTGCAGGATCACCTTTGCCTATTTTAGGAATAAACTCTGCCTCACTAGCACACAGTCACCCAAAATCAAGAGAACACACTCTCAGTTCTTCTTCCCACTTTTCCCTTGCCTCTTGATAAGATTTGTATTCTGGGCAGGTGGGGGATTATTTATAAACCAAATTATAAGGCAAATAGTTTGGTTTTTAATAATAGGCTAAGGGGTATGTTCTTAGGAAAACACCGGTCAAAGCTTCGCTTGCACAGAGTAACCACTTAGCATGTCTTTAACAAGCTAATCATCTTAAGACACTCTTAAACAGTTCTTTGTGAAATTTCATAGTTCCTGGTACATCAGTAAGTTTACAACACATCTGTGGCTGAAACCATTCCAATTTGATCCAGACAGAGCTTGCAATATATTTAAAGCACAATTTCAAAATGGACAAATCAGCACACATTGCTTTTGAATATTGTGTGGCTTTTCCACTGAAAGAAATACTATTTGTATAGTGAGAAAGGTGGAAAAACACCTTTTATTCTCCAAAATAAATGGTTTTAGAGAAGAATTACTTAAGCTGTCGCTGTGTGGCTTTTGACATTAGTACTTACAAAGGCTTATAGGTGTTCCTCGTTTAGATCTGCCAACCTTACGTGGCAAAAATCTGGATGGCCACAGAGTGACAGCAAAGAAATTCCCAAACTCTAATCATCCAGACTTTCATGGCATGATTTAGCACCTTGTGATGCCATCATTAATGAGGAATCGATTGTGAAGCCAAGGAAAGATACTGTATATTAAGCCCTTGACAACTTTCTAGCAGAAAGAATCTATTGTTGTACAGCTTTACATATCTAAGCTGATCTTGTGAATCCTATTATTAAAGTTTCTGTTAAAAATAACTAGTACTATTCAGACTTTGAAAAAAGAAATGACTCTGCTGTTCTGCTATGCAGCTGCTGTTTTGAGGAATCAGCTAATTAAAAGTAAATGCAACTCTTAGGGCAGTGGTATCTTTTTTTTCCCAGAGTCATGCAAAAGTCTGAAAAGCTGCTTTAATGAATGGCAGGAGATAAAATTCATTGTGTGAGGCCAGAGACATTTATTCCAAGTCAGTTTTGATATGAAGCCCAACTAAGAACAGTTTCTTTGATTGTTGAGAATCACAAGACTACCATTGTGGTAGGCAGGCAAACGTAAGATGTTCTAGCTGTCAGGTATGGATTTAATGGTATTCTTTGAAATAAAATAATGCAATAAAATATACCAATTTTAGATTGTACTTTCTGCCAGCAGCAGCAACAAAAGTAGAACAACAGTGAAAGTGTGTGAAGGAGGACTTTGATCTGAACAAATATTTTATCAAAGTCTTTTCAGGTTAACTATTTTTATCAAATCAGCCATACTGCCGGCTTCTGGAATTCACTCACATAACTCCGGTAGGCAGATGGTGATGTACAACTTTAAAATGAAGTTTTCTCAGCAACCCTTGTTCTGCTCTATGATTAAGAATTTCAACTGTAAGAATGCTACTCAACACTTTACATGTAACATACTGTATTTTTTGCCCAATATCTAGTAGTTTCCAGCAAATCTTCTCTACTGTGTCTCAGAATGTGTCATGTCTGAAGTTGGGCTTTTCATTGGCTCCTTTTCAATCATTTGTGCAGAGCTTGGTTTTGGAGAGAGATTGCACTATTTCATTAGATCTGAGAGGACAAAGAGTGCGGACCACCAGAACTTCAGATCAATCTGCTGAAATTTGATGACAAATGTCAGAGATAGGCAAAATATTCCAAGGGATAAAAATTCAATCCAGGATTTGTAGCAAGAGCCCTTCTTAGGCAAGATCACTGCTGGCTTCCAATAGAAACTCATTTCATGTCCTGAATCAACTTGGTAAATGTCCTTGGTAAGGACTTTGACTGGCTATTGAACTAGGATAATTTAACAAAATCTTTTTTCTTGCTTATCAGATTGACTGAATTATCTTTCCTTTGTAAAGGTCGAGGTTCTAATTTTCCCCCATTTCAAAGAACTGGGTTATTCTGTCTTTCAGACCTGTCTAAGAATGCTTAATGTTATATTTCCTATTTTGCTTCTGCAATCCCTTATTAAAATGTATTTACATTTGTTTCCAATCTAACATCTTAATTTCCAATACTCTAAAAAGAAAATATTTAAATGTTATCTTCAGTCTAGCACCCTTATTTTCAGATACATTCCAAACTATAGTATCATAACTTAAGCCCTGAATTGCTTAATGAACTACAAATTATTTTCATGGCTAATAATTTATATTGGAGAACCTGGTTTTTGTAAAGTTTTGCCTTGCTTTCTAATAATGGTCTTTAAAAAGCTAAATCAGGGTGGAGTTGATTAATACATAGAAGGCTAACAGAATAATCTCAGAGCCTTGGGCTAGACTGAAAAGTTAAAAAAAATCCCAGTAATAAGTTAATGGAAAATCACTTTCATACTGTTGTAAGATAGATGGATGGATGGTGGGCAGATGGCCAGGAAGGCAGAGATATATACAGTAGTGAATAAACATAGTCTCTTTAAAAGCAGAAGTCATATGGTATGCATAGATAAATTGTTGGGATGTACATCAACTATGTACTGTACAGGTACATCAAGGCTATTGCTTGTTGTGACACTGGAATCTGTTTTGCTGAACATGTTTCCAGGACATTTCTTCTTTTTTGTTGAAAATATATTCAACAAAAGAAATTCCAATATCATGACAAAATTATTACAAAAGAGATAATATTAATTGTGGAGTACTAACCTTGAGCTGCAAATATTTATCTTCTATTGGTACTAACAATAATATCAAGAGGACAGAAAAGAGCAAGGAGATTGTTGGAAAAAAATGAGTCCTATTCAGTTCTTGAGATGTGTAAAGTATATTGAAAATTTCAAAATGTCCATTTTGGAGCTTGGAATAATCAATTTGAAGACCTAAAGTGTTCTGGTTTCGATATTTTATGTTTGGACTGTGAAACCGGCAATTCTAAAGTAGGGTGGTCCATTCTGAGGGAGGAAGACTTCCAATAAAGTAGAAGCAGGACTTCTCAAGGAAGGACATTTTGACTTGGAATGTTTAGATGCCTCTATTAAGTTCTAAACATATTTTTCTGGTATTAACAACAGTTATTGAAGTGACCAAGAAGAAAGGAACATTAAAATGATCAGAACTGGGCCATGTAGTTATTTTATCCTATCCTTGGGTAGAGCCAGAAAGACATATTAGGTGGTCATTTTGGAAATATTTGCTATCTACTTTCCCTTGGCGGCAAACTCTGCAGCAGGAAGGCTGCTGTGAACTAAACTGAGATTTGATAATGTGTAGAAATGGAAAGAATGAACCAAATTAGGAATGATGATTACCATTTTAATAGCCCTCTTTCTCAGTGCTTCCTTTGTAAGCATTATCTCCTTATAATGAGCTAGGAGAATGTTTTAATTCAGAATAATTATATGGGATGGACTGAAAGTAAGAAAATATTGACTTGCCCAAGACAGTGAATAAGGTTTTATTTCCATGAGGCTTGAAATAAAGGCTCCCTAGTTGTTAATCCAACCTCTTAGTCCCTATTCAACTTTGAAATGATTCATTCTGTTATATATGTTAATACAGAGGGAATTGAGTCCTTCAACAGGACTTTTCAGCTACTAATTACAGAGATGATTTATCAGGTTCTAGATTAGTGAGCTGAAGAGTTCCTGGAGTGGCTTAATAAATCGATGCCTTTTTTTGTTTTTCTGTAGATTATCTACTTGTTAAATAATAGCTATGTTGCATCGGTCTCAGTGGTCACAACCAAGCACCTCTGAAATAATTGGAAATCGAATAATATTAATAAACTTTACAAAAATAGTTAACTCCCACATTCCTTGGAGAATCAACTTTTGAGACTCAATTTGTTTTTTTTTATTCACCCTTCTTTCAGTGGCTATTCACTTCCATATTCTTGCTATTGGTATCACTACTTCAGTCTGTTAGAAATCCATTTTGTTTACGCTGTGATCTTAGTGAATCATCTCTCATTGGGTTGAAGTTGCAGCTTTCCATTCATTCTTTGCATATAAGAGGTTTTTTTAAATGTATGTATTCTTTCTTGCAGAATGCAGAATGCAAAAAATCCATTCCTACAGTGTCATAGGAACATATTTGTGATAATGTAATGACTGATCCTTGCATATATTTCAACTAATATTTTTTTTGATTAGCAGTGGTAATGCAAACAAGCTACCTAGTTGCACAGTTGCTATTCAATCAATAAAAATCCTTTTTTTAAACTTTGTCTCTGTCTTCTCATGATCCCTTATTTTCCTCTTTAATAAAACATCAATATTATATTTTCCTGAACAGCCAGGTGGCTGAGTTCAGAACATCAGAAATGTTGAAAAGAACTAATGGCTTATATTGATCTTTTCCTGGGACAAAACTTTCAACCTAAACTTTCTGGAATTTAGCAGAACACTTATTGATTTTCCATGCTTCAACTGGTTTGATAGCCTTTGAGCTGTAGCGGCTTAGGAAAACCGATTTATTGGATTTCAACTGTATCCAGTTGAGGAGGGAGAGAAGATAAATTGCTGGGAAGATCAGAGGTTAGAAAGGGATTAATCAGTGTGTTGGAAGCTGCTGAAGGGAAGAGAAAGGGGGTTACCTGCACCAGTCTTGCCATATTCACACTGTACAATCTCTCCAAGATCATTGTTTTATTTTGGCTACAACCCAAACAAGAAAAATGCCCCATGTTTTGTTTGTATATATTGTGGTCCATCTTCAATTATCATGCTCCCAAAACCCAAAAAAGACATGCTGTGATTCTTCCAAGCAGATTTCTTTATTGTTCTTCACCCATAGACAGAAATCTTGCCAAATTAAAACACTGTCACTTCGTAAAGTATTTACTCTGGGAAGTATTAGGGAGGAGCTGTCTTCACATTTTATCTCACTCAAACTATCTGAACTGAGTTGTCTCTGGCTGTTCTGG
>JANHZU010003213.1:63174-74331 GCA_032468055.1 Acrochordus granulatus
TAACCCGGGCGACGACCGAGCCAGTATGGATTTCTGTAATTTACTTCTCATATTTTTATAGGGGGGAGACACTCTTCATCTGGCTCCTCTGATGAGTCTGGTAATAAATCTTCAGTTGGAGAAGAACCATGCTCCAACTAATTTTTCATGAGTGCATGAAGAATAAATGTCTTTCTGGGTCATGCTGTGTAACTTCCAATGATTCTGTCCATTTTAGTTGAAATGGTATTTTACACAATGTTACAAAGTACATCGTTTAAGGGGCTGTGAGGCATTTAAATATCACCTTTTTTGTTTGTAGTTATGCAGGGAAAAAAATGGAAAGAGTTAGTTACCATAGAATCATAGGATTGGATGGGGCGTTGGAGGTCTTTTAATCCAATCTCCTACCCAAGGCAAGAGACCTAATACCATCCCAACAAATAGCTGTCCAATCTTTTTTTGAAAACCTCCAGCAATGGAGCACCCACAACTCCAGGAGGCAAACTGTTCCATTGGTTAATAATTCTCACTGGCAGGAAATTCCTTATTTGCAGGTTGGATCTTTCTCTGACAAGCTTCCACCAACTGCTTCTTGTCCTACCTTTGGGTGTTATGGAGAATAAGTCAACCCCTCTTCTCTGTGACAGTCCCACAAATACTGGAAGAGAGCTATTATGTCACCCCTAATCCTTCTCTTCATTAGGCTAGACAATCTTACAGGAATATCAGCCAATCTCGATAGAAATGTTCTTTATATTCCCTTAGCTGTTCATCATACGATTTAGCCTCCAGACTCCTTATCATCTTTGTTGCTCTTTTCTGCTCTCTTTCTAGCTCTCAGCATCTTTTCTGTATCATGGTTTTCAGAACTGGACACAGTATTCCAAGTGTAGCCTTGCAAATGGCAAATAAGTAAAATTCATTTGCATTCTCAGATGATAAAGAAGAGTAGATAGATATGAAATCTATAGAACTGCCAGATAATTCAATTGTTTCTTTAACATATTAAGAGACCTAGGGGTATATAACTATGCTAAACATGCTTAGCAGCCAAGTTGCTTACTTCTGCTTCATTCTTAGAATAATGAGATCCATCACCCATATCAAAGGTGCTACAGAACAAGAAATAAGGTATGAGGAGGAAAAATCCTCATATGGCTGCCTTATTCTGTTTCCATACTTTTAATTAATTGTCAAAGTAGAGTCTGTGCAACTAATCTGCTGCTCCTAGGAGGACTTAAGGTTTGCTTAAGAGGACTTAAGGTTTTGCTGTCACTTTCTCTTCTATGGAGCAAGGCTGGAGTCCTCCTCTCAATCTTTTTCTGAGTCCCAAAAGCTTGTGAAAGCTAATCTTCAGGAGTCTAGAGCAGTGTTTCTCAACCTTGGCAACTTTAAGATGCATGGGTAGGGAATTCACAAGTCCATACATCTTAAAATTGTCAAGATTGGGACGCATTGGTCTGGAGACATCAACAGTGGTGAGACCCTAGAAGAGAGCTTCCCAACCTTGCAACTTTATGATGTGTGGACTTCAATTCCCAGAATTCCTCAGCCAGCATAGGGAATTGAGGTCCATACATCTTAAAGTTGTCAAGTTTGGATAGCCCTCCATAGAATCTGTTCTGGAGTTTCAGGGAATATGAGTTCTTCTTACAAGTTTAGACTTTATCGTCTTTCTCCATCCCTTCCACCTGAAGGGGCATCTTACTGCTACATGCTAAAGCATTTTCTGGTCCTCACAACTTCCCTAATAATCTGGCTTTTTCGCTGGGTCCTTCATCTTTTTTTTCCAGGATGGCAACCAGCCTGTCTTTTTAGCTTGAGTGCCTGTTGAAATTTTGAAATTTTCAGGCTGGAGAACTAACCCTGGCATCTCCCTGCAGGTCATGAGAGCAAGGCCCTACAGCTTCTTTCTCTGATGCCATATGAGCAATTAACAGCCACAAACTCCCTCTTGACCTCTCCCTTTCTAAGCACCTGTTTGTTCACTGTGTGAGCATCCTACAATTTCAAAAGAAACTCAACAATGTAGTGATTTCAAGGGCAACCCAGCTGAGCTGGAAATAAATCATCTCAGCTTTCTTAACATGCTGACAGTCTGGAACAGGGAAATATGAAGCTAATTTCAAAGGGGTGTTCTTGCTTTTCCAAAAAAAATCAAGACAACTTCTTCCCCGCTTTCAAGGGGAAAAATACATTTAGCCAGCTTTTGGAGGTCTTGTTTTATCCAAATGAATGCAGATAAGAAAGAACACACTTTCCTCATAATTAAGCCAATTGCTGTGTTTAAATAATGTGCCTTTAATACCATTTATTCAATTCAGTATCCACCATGTGTCATTCTTCAGGTGTTTTGTAGCAGTTTAGGTGTTCTTGTTATTGGCAGGCTTTCTTTTTGAATAGCATTACATTACAAATGCTTCAGCAATTTAAGACAAATTGCTTAGTTATAAACCAAAAACAAGAGACCTAAAGGATAATGATTAACTTTTTAAATTTAATTCAGGTTTTATACTAAGATAATGAAAAAAAATGAAAAGAGCACATGGTGATGCAAGTAGTTAACACACTGGGCTTGTCGGCTCGGAGGTCTGCATCTTGAGTTTGAGACCCAAGAGCAATCAACCTAACAGTGTGTGCTCCCATTGCTTGCTCCAGCTCTTGCCAGTCTAGCAATTCAAAAGCATGTAAAAATGCAAGTAGGTAAATACTTTTGGTGGGAAGGTAACAATATTCCATGTACCTCGGCAAATAGTCATGCCAGCCACATGACCACCGAATGTCATGTGGCTGGCATGACATTATGGCTCTTTTGGCTAGGAGACAGAGAAGAAAATTGGCCCCTAGAGTGGGCACAACTGAAAGGGGAAACCTTTACCTTTATCTTAATTGAAAAAAACCTGCATGAGATGGGTTTCAGTAATTTTACTCTATAAAATTCTATATGCACCAAGCATTTTCTGTAGATTTTTTTTTTGGTGACAAATTAACTTAGATCAATATTCTTGAATGGATGTTGTTTCTGAGAATAGAATGTTGAGATTTGATCAGATTCAAGCTGGCAAAATGTTTTGAAATTTTGCTTCCTCTATAAATATATCCTGGTCCTTGAAATTTCCTGTGTTTCCTCGTTGAGTAACTGTTTTTTACATATTTCAGATACTTGCATGCCCCTATTTTAGTTGGTTGGGTCAATATGTATGTTATTCCAGATTTCCAAAATATTGTTTAAGCAATCTTCTTAGTGTGACGGTGGGAGATTTTAGCAGAATTATTTTTTCTCTGGAGATGTAGCTGTGAGGCTGACAGCTGTGGTGTGCTGATGAATAAGGCCAATCCAAGTGTATTACTCTTTCATTGTTCACTTGTGAGCAAGGAAGGCGCTGTGTTGTCTTGCCTCAAACACCATGTGTGCTAAGCAATCCTGATCAAGATGTGGAAGTCAGTAAGGGAGAGGAGATTGTTGGTAAATTAAAGATTCATATTCAGATACTTTATTGGCCAGGCATGTTTAGACACACAAGGAATTTCCGGTACAGTAGCTCTCAGTATACTTGCAAGACAACAGTAAATTAAATAACATAAACAAATAAAATTATGCATTCCATAGTAAAGAGTTCATGCAAAGTATGTAGCCAGTAGAAAAAGAATATAGTGAAGTGTAGAATTAGATTAAATTTCAAGCCATGGAATTCTAATTTTCATCTGTAACTCCAGGAACCAATCTCTAGGGCTTGGAGTTGGAAAATATACTCTAGAAGTGGAGTAAAATTGCCTCTTGAATTTTGATAAATAGTTGTGTTCTCCATTTAAAGAGAGTTGGGGCAATTACTTTAGTCTGTATTGTCCAGTTTCTGTTATATAATTCCACTACTTTTCATTACAGTTTTTCTTTATATAGAAAACTTCCATGTTACTATGCACTTAACTGATAACATTTAAAAAATTGATAAAATATCAAAGGTGTTATAATGTGCTATTTTGTAGGTAGCCCCTAATTCACTAAGTAAAAAAAAAATATTTTACTCTGTTAAGTAGGCAGTGGTTAAGCTGTCTATAACAAAATGGGTAATGATAATGAAATCCCAAGATTTCTTCTTTCCTTACCTAGACACTACCATGAAACTAGACCATTTTTAAATTTAACTACGCGTATCTCTTTCAAAAATAGGATTTTGACAATAGTTTTGACAAAATGCAATTTCATTAGGACAAGAATGAGAAATTAAACCTTTTGATCAATTCAAGAAGAGCAACTAAAATGACAAAATAGAGGTTAAAATGCATTTGGTCAAGAATTGCACTTGGTTTTTCCAAAACATTTGAGCAACTCAACATGAGTCCTTAATTAAACTTAGTTTCCTAACTTTTTCCTTTTCACTGGGGCAATATTTTAAGCAAAAATTTGTTTTCCTAGTAAGTAGATATTTAGTGTCTATTTGTCTTGGTCCTCCTTGGGAATCAGTCTTCTGATTCTAATTAGTGTCTTTATTCCTTTACTGAATCAGGGAGAAAAGTATTATAAGAACAATTCTTTTTCATTTTGTGATCTCAATGTTTCAAGATAAGGTAATATTTCAGATATGAAGAATGGACCTTGAAAGTTCATGTTGGGTGATGAAGCACAAAGTTTATCATCTGTAAAACTTTTTGAACATTTTTAAAAATAAGTTTTTTTCCCAAGAGGAAGATTCTATAGAAGGAAATATATAATAGCTGAAACCTTGAAAATTTTTAACATTTTGCACAGTTAAATCCATCTTTTAGTTTTCATATTCTTTTTTCCCTTTTAAATTAAAGCAAAAAAGGAGAAAAGAAGAAAAAGGAAGCTTAGTAAAATGAGTGCAGAAAAAAAGCTTTTGAGAAAAATGTTAGCAGATCAAAATATTGTGGTTTTCTCTGTGGGAAAAAAAAACTTTACTTCCCCACTAAGAATAATAGAGGCGCAGTGGCGCAAGTGGTTAAGAACTCGGCTTGCTGGCTGGGAGGTCAGCGGCCCGTGTTCAAGACCTGGCATTGCCATTCAGCAGGGTGAGTGCCTGATGTTCCGCCTCAGCTCCCGCCCACCTCACGGTTTGAAAGTGCGCAGACATGAGTAGATAGATACCACACCTTCTGGTCAGAAGGTAACAGCATCCATGCGCCTTTGGTGTCTAGTCATGTCGGCCACACAACTATGGAAGCATCCTCAGATGAATGACGGCTCTTCATGTCGGCCACACAACTATGGAAGCATCCTCAGATAAATGACGGCTCTTCAGGGGATGAACACCACTCCCTGGAGTCAGTCACGACTGGCAAGGTCACCTTTACCTTTTAAGAATTATAAACAAAGATGTACTGCCAGTAAGAAATGGAGTCATTATATTGAAAGACTATCTGTTTCATATTATGTGTAATGAAGAGAATAATCTAAAAAAGAAAAAGAAAAATCTCAAACAGTTAAGTAAAATAAGATTCAACACAATAAAAGCTATTGGTTAAAATCTTTAACAAAAATATTTAGCAATAGCTATAAAACACTAGTTAGCTATTTTTTTTCCTTACTATTATGGTTTCTTGCATAGTTAGCCAGATATTTAGCCTTGATTTGGAATTTTTATCCACCAATCAAGTCCTTCCCAAGGGATAGGCAGATGCTGATGTCTGATGGCGTTAAAGGTATAGTCACAGGATGTAAGCTGTTATTTTTTATTTCTTTGTATTTATTCCATCTTTATTATTTTTATAAATAATTCAAGGTAGTGACCATACCTTATATTCCTCCTTCCTCCTATTTTCCTCACAACAACAACCCTGTTTGGTAGGTTGGGCTGAGAGAGAGAGAAACTGGCCAAAATTCAATTTTCATCCTAAAGTGGGATTAGAGCTCACAGTCTCCTGGTGATTGGCCCTAAGTCACCCAGCTGGCTTTCATGGCAAAAGCAGGACTAGAAGCCACTATCTCCTGGTTTCTAGTCTGGTACCTCCACAACTAGTCCAAAATGTGCTCTTACTCTCTCCCTTTTCCTCTCTCTCTCAGAAACAAACCTACTAACAAGAGGAAAAGATTCTCATTTGATCTAGCAAAGTATTTTGGGTAATGAGGATATTGCTAAGTCTACGTGCCAGACCATGAAGAGTTGGCAGGGGCTAATATATGTGTCACTGGCTCAGTTTTTCCAAACAGATATTTCATAAATGCTCTTGTGTTAGGATTTTATTGTACCTTCCTTCTGTCAATATGGGTCAGAGAACCCATATTTTCCTGGCCAAGGAAAAGGGTCTCTGATGAGGGAAATGTAAAACTGAACCAGACAATTAAGTAGTGTGAAAGAGCTTCCAGACAACCCATCACCACAAGAGGACTACACAGATTTTTCAGACAATTGATACTAAAACGCATAAAAAGCATATGTAAATTCCAATCCTGTTTTTAGCCATGAAAGCCAGCTGGGTGACTTTTTTCACAGCATGGATTTTAACATCCTCTCCAGCATTTTGAATCCTTATTCAATATTCTGCTAGAATTCAACTGAAGAAAGTTCTTTCTTATGTATTGTCTTGTTTCCTTCTTCTAAATTTGGACCAAATCTTCCCAATTTCTATTTCTATTACAGTGGAACCTCGGACTGCAAGCCTGATCTGTTCTGGAAGAATGCTCTTAATCTGAATCACTCTTAAACCGAAGCGAGGTTTCCCATAGGAAAAAATGGAAAGTCAGATGATCTGTTTCACACCTCCAAAAATATTCACAAAAAAATCATTTTCAATGGAATTTTATGTAGAAATGATTGTCCCTAACATCTGAAACAAGTAACAGTATAACACATGATATAAAGCAGAAATAGAACAAACTAACTAGCAATTATGGATCTGCTTCGAGGAAGGTTCTGGCTTCGGCTGTTGCTAGGCCGGCTGCTGTCCGGTACCCCCTGCTGGATCAGAGGATCCACTGCCACCGCCACTGAAGAAAACCGGCCTCTTCCCTTTTCCCTCAGTAACGTCTTTCCGGGGGTCTTTCCTGGGTGGCTTGGAAATGTTTCTTAACTTAACCTGCCTCCGTGCTATGAGGGAAGATGAGATGGGCAGCAGGGGATGGGCTGGATGGTTCTGGGCAATGAGGTTTTGTGTGTTTTTGTGTGTGTGTGCGCATGTGCATCTGCACATGTGCTTTGAGAACAGTCCCAGCTGGCATGAGGGAGATGAAAGTGAGGAGAGGAGGGGGAGGGGATTGCCTAGAGGGAGAATCCGAAGCCTGAGTCCCGGGAGTTCCTTCTCTTCAACGCCTTTCACTTAATTTATGCTATTTATGCAACAAGAGAGTAGAACCGTCAGCTCCGTTGAGATTTCCTGTGTGAGCTCGTTGCATGGTGCTCATTTTGCGAGTTGCTACTCGTCAATTGAAATAATTTTTTTAAAAAATTTTGGTTGTGTTGCGAAAGTCTCGTGCACTGAGGTGCTCGCAATCCGAGGTTCCACTGTATATCAAGTCTTGCCTACAACACAAAATTATGATCAGTAAGGTTTAGCTTCCTTTGACTTAAGAGAGCAAGCACATTCCAACTGAAGGTAAAATGCATGAAGCATTGCCATAAAGTTGTACAATAGATCAATACAATTTACTTTAAAATGATTTACAAGTTACAAATCAGAAGATCCAGTGCAGTAGAAATGCAGACCAGCACAAGAGAAGATTCATTTCTATGTCAGTGGCAAATGAGGTGTAGTTCTGAATTTTATCTCCAAAGCCTGGATATTTATATCCTCAGAGGTCCATGTTGTCCATGTTACTTTATACAACCTTTTAAAAATCCCTGGGTCCAAGCTGGTCTTTCTTCTCAGAATTTATATAGAATGTTCTGGCATGTTCCATCATCTCTAACATGTTTTCAACACATGTTGTTTAGTCAGTTGTTAAAAAACCTTGACATGTTTTCACACAATTTACTGCTTTGCAAATGGCTAAAAAAAAATCTGACGCTCAGGCCTGTATTCCATTAAATCCATGACCAACACTGGGATTAAAAATCAATATTTATTGCCCTTAGCTTTTGAGCACCCTCCTGGAGCTCATCCTCAGAGGATGAAAAAGAACCATACATGTACACTTCTGTACTCTATATGCAACAATTGCAAACCAAATGTGATACCGGGAACTCTTTAAATGATTAATCAATTTCCTCCTAGGTAAACTATTCCCTGCCTCTCCTAAGTCATTTCACTCTGATGCAGAATGTTATCCCATACTCACTCACCTTCCTGACCTGCTTTCACAACCCAGGGAGGGGAGAAAAGGGGGAAAAAGGGGGGAACATATGTTTTGCATTTGTAGGTATGCATGGCAACAAGGGAGTTGGGACCATGTGATAATCCAACATGTTCCCACAGCCTGATGCTCAATTTTTGTCCCATTTGTCCCACATAATTTCAATTGCAATATGTACATGCTACATGGTAAATGACCCTGGCTTGATCTCCAAAGTCAATCTGATCTTTATAATGCATTACTTGGTGCTACAGTGTCATCCCAGGATGATGAGCCACTACCACACCATATCGGCAAAGAAACCACTGTGTCACCTCTGAGATGTTCAATATATATGGAGGTGGTGTCACCACTTTACTTCGTGATTTGGCAGGCCTCGTTGATGTTGCGGTAAACATTTTCTAATAAAAGACCACGCGTACCCATTACGTTGAAACTGATGGTATAAATATGGTGCTTCCTTCTCTCTAGTCACTTGTGTGCTACAGTGGGTTTTGAGCCCCCAAACAAGATATTTTATGAGCTCGTTGATGGTTATTTCTGGAATTTTAAATTTGCACAGTATTGGTGGCCTTGTGGAAGACTATCATGTCCAGTGTCCCATTGCCTTGCCTACAGACTGATATGTCTAGGAAGGGCAACTTATGATCTACTTCCTCCTCAAAAGTAAACCGAATGTCAGGGAACTCCCTATTCCTATGGAATTTCCCCACATCCACCCTTTGAATGATGACAAATGTATCATCCACATATCTGTGCCAGAACAGTGGTTGATAATGTTTAAAGACCCTCGCTTCCAATCTCTGCAGCACCAATTTTGTGACAATTCCAGAAACAGGGAATTTGATCTGTTCATATAAAGTTCCTGCAAACATAAAATCAATCCACTGACAATATTTAAATAGTTTCATGATATTGGACTTACTCAGAAATAATTCCATGATACTGGTCTCATCATATGCTTCCTCCAACTTGGCAAACAGTGTCTATGTGGCTAATTCTAATGAGATCAACATGAACAATGATCAAATCAATCAAAGGACATCATGACTTCTTCTGGTGTGATCCATCATCCCTTTAAATCTGAAAGGAGTGATAATGCTGATGTCACTGTGGTTGCTGGGGAAACAAGGACTGAACCATGTGTGAAGAGGGGGATCAGCCTTGAATCATTGCACATGATCAAGCAGAGGAGGGGCGTCCCCCAGGAAGATCATTAGATATAATTCAAGGTTAAAAGCTTTGGTGTTCAGGAGAAATTTATCTCAGCATTAATTTTATCCCAGCATTAATTTCTCCTCTCTCTCTCAAAAAAAAAAAAGTGACGGGGAGAAAGGAAGGCTTATTTTGTTTTTCTTTTGCCAAAAGGTGTGCAGGAATTAGAGCATGGCTCTATAACTGTGCTATAGTTAGTGCAACAAATGAAGATTGCACCAGTGGCAGGAGTCCTATCAAACTCTCCAGTTCCAGTTCCCATGCCGGGCCAAGTTTTACAGACAGTAATTCAGAGGGGCCAATCCTGTCTGCCTAAGAGGTACACTGGTGAAGCAGAGAAGATGAGGACATTTATTGCTCAATGTGAGTTATTTATGGGCATCCGTCCTGAGGAATTTCCAACTGACTGGGCTAGATTTCTTTCATTTTGAGCCTTCTAACAGCATCATTATGGGCCCTGCCTATCATTGAGAATAATGATCTCATAATGGATAATTACCAGCATTTTATGGGCAGCTTCAGAAGCTAATTTGGGGATCCAGCCACCTGCTGCATCAGCAGCTCCACTAGGAAAATAAAAGGATAATAATCTACATAGCTGAGTTTAAACTGGTTGCTGCTGACCTCAGCTGGAGTGAATCAACATTAATTGCACAGTTCAGGCAGAGATTGAATGACCAGATTGTAGATGAACTCATCAGACAGGGGGTCCCTCAGACTTTGGATCAAGTGTACCACCTCTGCATAGTCATTGATTCATGCCTCGAAGATATACAGACCACTTTTGGCTGAAAAAGGCTTCAAATGCCTTTGTCTAGCCAGACTAATTTCCCTCCCCTAAAGCCTTCAACAGCTGAAGAGAGACAGAGGCATAGAGATTTACAGCTTTTCTCTCATTGGGGTAAATGAAATTTCTGGGGGAAGCCCATGCAAATTGGATCTACCAGAAGGTCCCCAGCAGCTGAAGAGAGACAGAGGCATACAGCTTTGCTTTCATTGGGGCACCCCAGGGCATATTTTCAGAGGTTGTCCAGCAAGAGCCCATAAAGGAGGGGTTGCAGTCCCCAGAAATGAAGACAGAGACAGCTGCCAGGCTCAGGGAATGCTAACCCATGGAAATGACTGCAGCCTCCCTTCCCAGAGCATGGGAAATTTGAGATGATGGAACATGCTAGAACATTCTATATAGATTCTGAGAAAAAGGATATGAAGGATACTTTACTGACAATTCCTATAACACTGATCATTCCCCACAGAGAAGAGGAAAAGATGAGAGCTTTAATAGATTTGGGAGCAACTGCTAGCTGTATAGATTCCTCCACAGTCAAGGATGTTCAGATCCCTCCAGTTACCTTATCTCATCCAGTGCCACTGCAGACAATTGATGATCAGCCTTTGAAGGTGAGTCAATTTACACATTCCACAACTCACTTGCAAGCAATCTTAGCACCAAGTGTTAAGCTTTTATGTCACAGAAAACCTTCATTTCCCTATTGTCCTGGGGAATTTTTTTTTATTGTCCTTCATTTCCTTATTGTCCTGGCTAAAGAGGAGAAACCTATGATAGACTGGATTTCCCTCTTCAGGGTGAACCTGTTAGCCAGGTTCCACAACTTCTTCAGAGCCTCACCTGTAGGAATCAGCCCCCCTTGCAGGTGCAAACTCATGGGAATCAGCCTCCCTTACAGGAACAAACTCCTCTCAGTGCAGAC
>JANHZU010003213.1:75325-91783 GCA_032468055.1 Acrochordus granulatus
ATGGTTGAACCTCTGGCAGAGCTCTCATCTTCAGAGCACACAAGCCCCCCAACCACAGCAAGGTGGTGCCTCACTGGGGGATATAAGTCCAAATAAGAATTATTAAACAGGCAATTCTCAAGACCAGAAGAACCATGACTTAAAGTCTGTTCATTAAGAAAGATAGGAAGAAAATGCCTAGAATTTTAAACCCCAAAGCAGGAAGACAGATAAGGCTTGATTCCTATCCTCCACAGTATAGTAGGCAAATGTTGTGTAGAGCACAAAGGATCACGCTCAAATGGTGCAGTTCTAGCTTACAGCTTTATTTTATAACATTACAATAATTTATTCAACCTGCCTCCTGAACACCTGAAATCCCAAGATAAGACCAATGGTCCTCATGAGGGGTTGTACCCTTGACACTTATGGACATGTAGGGACTCAAAGCTGATTCTCCTCTTCACTTCTGGCTCCACCATTCCTTTCCAGACATCTTCTATGTGGATGTGACTCTGAAACTATTCCTGAATATAGCAGTGGTTTTCTACAAAATCAAGATTTATGATTGTTACCTGGAGTAACAACAAGAACAATTACAAATCTTTGTTCGCTGACTTTCATAAAAGCATTTCCAAATGCAAGGACATCGTTTGCGTGTGCATCCTGCCTGAGAAACTGTAACAATTGAATCCTTTTTAGTCAAAGCAAATTATCCCCATCTTAACAGTTTCACTGAATCTATTTCTGAGACTGATTCCTTTTTTTCATGTTAACAAACTAGAAGAGAACTATGAGCTTTGGGAAGACTGACAGCATCAGTTTGTAGCACAATTTACAGAAGCAACTTTATGCCACATTTTTATATGAAGATGGTGGAAGATATGGTGAGCCTTTAATTATTAAATACTCATAAATGGAAAATAATAGAACAACATACTTTGCATTGTTTAGTTAATAGATTTGAATTGCCTTAATTTAAAACAAAAACTTTTTCATCATTTCTCTGTATAAACCTATTTATGTAGATTTTCCCTAAGCAATAATTTTTATTTACTGAGTTGGCTAAAATGTGAGGTTCCAGTTCTGGAACATTCCAATTTGTGCCATAATATCCCCCTTTTCTAGAGAATGGATGCATCTCATGATTCCAGGAATACCCTTGTGCAAACCAGTCTTGACAAACAGTCAGATGGTCCTTGAGGGGAGAGGATGGGGGGGAATGTGTGATAGAAGTTTCTGGAGAAAAAATGGAACATTCCACAAGAGGATCAATCCAGATTGTACATTGCCACTTAACCATGTTTTTGCATGTTACAGTTGCCCAGTTTGGAAACATGGCACAGTTTCAGTTGCTATGACAATGGACATTAATGCCAAAATTAAAACCAATTTTCTTTCTTAATACTTACTGCAGAGGATGTTGTAACTATAGAAAGGTAACATATCGATCTTTACCTAAAAGTAGCAATCCCACAATTAAGAATATTGTAAATAAAAAATAATTAGTGGAGGAACTCCAGTCTGTGGATAGCAAGGCTAATGATAGAATCAAAATTATAGAGCTGGATGAGATTTTGGAGTTTTCTACTCCAGACCTTGACTAGAGCAGGAGTCCTCATAGCATTTCTTATAAACAGCTGTCCCACGTTTGCTTGAAATCCTGTGGTGAAACTTATGCTCAATCTCATGGACAACAATAGGAAATATCAATAGTCCTGACCTGTATTTTGAGAGGGTCAAGAGAAGGGTAGAGAAGATATCTGCAGACTTCTCTCACTCTGGACATAATTTGTTTGAATCTCTTCTGTTTAGACAGCACTATAGAGTATGTCTATATATGGACATTTTCCCCCATGCCCTCATTCAGATGAATACCTGACTCAAAATACAAAGAATTTTAAATTAACACAAAAGTATTGTCTAAAGTATATACATACTTATCAATAGATCGTGGTTCTAATTTATACTAATTTAATCTACACTGGACTAAGTGTACTGTAGACACTGTCTACACGTAGACTAAGTCCTGTATTCCTTTTTTACTGGCTGCATACTTTAGATGCACACTTTACTATTGAATCCACAATTTCCTTTATTTATGTTATTATTTTATTTATGTTATCTTGCAAGTATACTGAGAGCTGCTATACCAGAGTCAAATTGCATGTCTAATCATGCTTAGCTAATAAAGTATCTGAATCTAGACTTTGTTTAGCAATACTTTGAAGTTGTGACAGTGATGAAAAAGTAACTTTGTGACCATCCCTCCCACTTATAACCTTCACAGATCTATAAAGCAAAGGAAAGCTGAAATAAGATTGCAAACATAGATGCATTTCACTTAATAACCACTTTGCATAACAACAAGTTGCTAGTTCCAGTTGTGATCACAAAATGAATGCTACCTGTCAATATTTTGTTCTCTAGTGAATGGTCATATTTGAGTTAGTGCATCAGGAACACAGAGCAATGCTAATCCTACATATGGGTGGCTCAAAATCTTGCTTGTGTTCAGAAGAAAGTGGTTTTCTATCAAGCAAGGTTTTGAAGGTGGTTTCACTAGCTAATTTGGGTTTGATTCTTCACAGGTATTCCACTTTTTATTATTTTGTCTTAGAAGCTGCTTCAGTTGCAGTTAATCTAATGGATGAAATCCTAATGAAGTCATCTTTTGGTGACAAGAGAAAGAAAGAGCTAGCTTCTCTGTTAAAATTAAAACAGCTCGTCCCTTTTCAGGAGAGAGAAGGATAAAATATTTAACAAGAAGAAGCTTTCAATTTGAATCAATCTTGAAATGCATAAAGAAAAGGCAGAATGAATACCCTATTATTTATCCTTCATTTCTGCAGAGATAATGTGATGCTTTATAATCCACCTCCTTTATATAACTAAATACGGTGGAAAGGATTTATTTTGTGCCTAAAAGTTGTTGATCATTTTACTTAAGAACTGCTTTTCACAAAAATGCCAGTTTTGCTTTAGAACTTACTTTTTAACTTCCGTTTAGAAGTACTTTGAAATGTGATTGCATTGTAGATGGCAATTGTAGATTGCATGTAAATGGCTCTGGAAATAGGTTTTGTGTGTTCAACTAGTATATGATTTATGACTTTGGTACAGCTTTTCTGGATAACAATCAGATTTCTTAACAGGATATGACCTTGTGAATTTATCTTTGTTAATGTACTTGGTATTAAATATTACAAAAGTAACTCCCATTGTGTTGGGAAGAAAGATATTGAGAATTGCAGTCTAAAAGACTTGATTGTACACAATCTTTAACTTCACTTTTCCATCTCTGGAGAAAACTGTTGAAAGATCACTGTGTTGATCTTTCACTGTTATCGTTATTCATTTTGGTGGAAAGCAAACTCACACTTCATTAGCTGCCATGATCTCCAGTTCCATGCTGCTGAGCTTTGCAGCAGTTGAAAAATCAGCAAAAAATTTGGCAGTGTGTCTTGTGGTTCAATATTCTTTATTATAGAAAACATATATGTAAACTTCTAGAAAAGCCTTTGTTCTGGCAGAAGGGATAGAATTAGTAAATAAATATCCTTCAATTTTACACATGGATTACACAGCAAGTATGCTTAAGAATGGTTTCTGTTGTTTTCATGGAGGTACAGAAGGAATTTCAAAGGGCAACTCCTTGGGTTTCTAGCATTTTCAAATTATGAGGGGTGTAAACATATTTTGGGTCTCACTGAAACAGATTTGTGGTCTACAACAATCTCTTGGACTTGTGAATGAATAATTCTAATATGGATGAGCTGGCTCAAATTTGTCTCAGTGAATGACAACTTTGCAGTTGATACTTCTGGCAGTAGTTTCTTTCCAGCTATTGAAAATGTGAAATTAAATCAGAGGCAGCAGAAGACAGTGTCACTTTCCATAGTCTTCTTTGTCCCTTCCAAAGCCAGAATAGCATCTGCATGAAAAATTGTTTCAGTGACACAGAACCATGAAAGAAAAAAGAGAAACCATCTGCTCTCTATCAAGAGTGCTCAGTTCTGAAGGGAGTGTTTTGCTCAAGCCTTCACCAAGGCAAACTCCCAGATAAAGATCTGCAGGCTCTGAAGATATATTTATGCTATTTCAGACAACTATCAGCAATGGATATGGAATAAAAATAAGACTGCACTAGCTTTGTCTACTTTATTTAAGACTGCACTAGCTATGTCTACTTTATTTCTTCCCGGCCAGTATCTTTATTATCATCACTTTCAAATGATTGGTCAGTATCCTGATAATGTCAAACACAATTTAGACCTCAATGTGCTTCTGTTACATTGGCAACAGCTTTAGTAGCATGAGCCGATTTGGGTGATTTTATAAAAGGGGACTAGACACAATCAGGCTGTTGAGGCTGTTAATGTTGGTTATCTCCTTAATCATAAGGACTTAATTGATTATCTCCTTAATCATAAGGACTTATCCTTCTGCCCTGATTACCATAACATGAAGATGCTCTGCTAATTCTTTGCAGAAGACATATTCTTAGGATGCTCATTAATTAGCTTTAGTTTTTAGGTTGTATACTTCCTCTTCTCAAGACAGGTGTACCACTGCACATGAGGTTAGGTGGATGCCAGCCTCTACATTGCCAACAGTAATGACTATATGTTGAGGTGTTTGGAATGCTTTTGTCTTTCCCTCTGAAGGTGGTACCTATTTATCTACTTGCACTTTACGTGCTTTTGAATTGTTAGGTTGTCAGGAGCTACAGCAAGTAATGGGAGCTCACCCTATTATATGATGGCATTTGGGTCTCGGGTTGCTGACTTCCAGCCAACAGGTCCAGGATTTTAACCACTAGACCACTGTGCCCCCTAAATAATGCTTGACTGACACTTCACAAATTACCATTCAGGCATTATTTGGGACTCTGATATGATGGACCTTTCATTCATTCTTAAAGAACAATAAATCTTAAGGTTAAAAAAAGGATTAGTATTTTCTATACAGCAAGCCTATTTAAGCCAAGAAAGATGCTAAATTCTCTTCCAAATGAGTGGAGTACCATTTTTGCCCTGTTCCTGTTGAGGAGGGTTTCACTCAGCTTTACTTTCTAATGCTTTTGGAAGATTCCAGTATCTCTTTCTGCTCCCAGGAAAATTCACTTGAATACGAGTGTTGCCCTTTCCTTATGAACTGAGGTTAAATTGGTTAGAGTACTACCAGTTTCCCCTTGTAGCCTAAGTGACTGTAGCTGATGGCATAAAGTAAGGTCAAAGGGAGTACTTCCATGTTTCTAGCAAATCCCATAGCATCTGTGGTCTAGCCCTCAGTTTCTGAGTGTAGATCTTTGAATCTTCTGTAAGACTTGTAAATCTATGTTCAAAAATAGCCCACTTCAGGTGGAAGACTCACCCAAGATAAAATGAGAGGACCTCTTATTCTGTTGCATGAGCTGCTTCCCACTTCACTCAAATCTTGAATGAATGGTTACTTTGGGCAAACTCTGTTGCAGATATCTGCCTGCTCTAAGCCAAGCCTACCCCACTATACATAAAGGAGAATGATTGATGGTGCTTTTTTCTAATTGGCTGATGATACTGAATGGGAGGTGAAACAAAGCCAGGGAAATCCATCAATTATTGGTTCTGGAGTTGTCCTGTATGACATGACAACTTCTGTGACCACCCAACTTTATATAGTTCCTTGCCTTGACTCCAAGTATGTTTATCGTGACCTAACCTTGCTTTCTACTCTGCCACTGTACCTTGATACCATTGAGGATCCTTGTGATTTGAAGTTTTGTCTGGAGTGACAAAACTAGAAAAAAGTAAATCAGCTGAAAACAAAATCAGACAGGCAGTCCAGACTAAAATAATCTGATAATTAATAAAATCAACAAAACAAAACAGGGTCCTTAAATCATAAACATCAATCCCGAACCTGGGATCAAAGCCAGGTTTTCAAAGGTTTTTGAAATCCCAGAAGAGAGGGCACTATTCCCCTTATCTCTGGGGGAATGATATTCCTGAGGTGAGGGCTACAACAGGGAAGACATGCTTCATAGGTTCCACGGGATGGCAATGTTCAGGGCACGCTGAACACATCCACTCTGCTGTCATGTACTAAGTTCAAATAAATTATTGAAAATAAGCAGTCTCTCAGATATGCCTGTGCCATATCTGTGTCAGAGCCATCATCCTTACTCTCTGCACATCAACATATAAGCAGTGCATTGCAAGTACCTGGAACCTACTGAAATGGAAGACTGACAGAATGACTTTTACTAGTAGTTCAGACTGGATGTCTCTTGCCCTGTGAGGTTCTACTCTGAGAGAAGAATCCTGTGTTCCAGCATTCTTTTCAGCCAATCACCTGAACCCACAAGGAAATCTGTGCTGCTCTTTTAACACAACTTTCAAAACTGTATCTTGCACAGACTTTAAAAGAGGTTGCCAATAAATTTCTGCCTTGAAAAGGTTATTTTAAGCAAGACCAAGGTTTGCAGGGTCAAAGCAGAGATCCATACCCAAACCTAAACATACTTTTGAATGTGTGAATAATCATTAGACAAAAGGATAAAAAATGACACATGTTCTATTAAATCATAAAACCAAAACAGAAGGTTGGAGGGTGATCTCTTTTAGATGCATGGTTTTGACTCCATCAAGTTGAGAAGCACATATACCATTGTACAAGAAGAAGAAAAAATGGATGGTCAATTTATGAAATTGAGAACAAAGGAGGCAAGAAAGAAATCCATTCAAAAATAATTGTTATTATTCAAAAAATAAAATTAAAGTTGAAAAAATTATTTCCTCCTTTCTTTCCTCCTTCCTTTCCTCCTTTCATTCCTCCTTCCTTCCCTCCCTTCTTCCCTCCTTTCCTCCTTTATTTCTTTTCTTCTTTCCTTCTGTCCTTCTGTCCTTCTTTCTTTCTTTCTTTCTTTCTTTCTTTCTAATAGAAAACTATGATAACTTTATTTGTTCTATAAGACCTGCTTCTCTTCCTAGTTACCTTCCCAGAGTACTGTTGCCCTTTGTAATGGCTGTTTACTGAAAAGTTGCTTTAAATACCTCACCCAGCAGACATTGGACATTTCCATGTGCCCATCATTTTTATTTTCTGGTTGTTAAAAATGTGAAGCTGACCCTTTTAAACTTCACTTCTGTTGAGTTTGAAAGGCTGAGAATAGGTAAAGTACCCCATAAGCCAGTTAGTGTTCTTTCCAGCTGAGCAAATACCAACTTTCAATCAGTGGCCTCTCTCTTGAGCTTTTGGAATAACCAACTAACTAAAAATTATTTTCTCCTGCTCACCACAAATGAGGAATAAAATAACTAAGTCTCTATATTGAAAATCTATATTTTCAGTGTATTTTGTTTGGTCATATGTAGTCACTGGAAAGAACATGGCAGAAATGCTTCAACTTCTTTGACAGAAGTTTAATTTTTCATTTAAGGATGAGAATAGCTGGCTGCTAGGAGGAAGAATGCGAGCACTTCTTATTTTTAACTCCTAATATAAAAAAATGGATCAAAATCTCAGAGTCCCAGGGGAATAACTGAGGTGTTTGCAGTCACATGAGTTTGTGGGTTGTCTACTCTTGATCCAGTTATTCGAAATGGCCTGTAATGAGCAGCAACATCCCTATTTGGATCCAAGAACACATTTTCCTAGCAGAAAAATAGCAGACTTTGAACTCAAGTTTTTGTTTTCACAACCAGATCTTCCTTGAACTATTACTTTTCACTATGCTAAATGCTTCCCTTCTTTTTCTTTCTAGTGCCAGGCTATATCTTGGATTTGAACCCAGAACTAATAAAATCTAAAGAGGGACTCAACTAAATAAGCCAACTATAAGCCAATGATATAAACATTATATAAAGCTTTTTGTCTGACCTTGCAATATTAAATATAAATCATCAGTTCAACAGATTGGTAAATCTGCTATATTAAATATAAATATAGTAATATTAAATATAAATTATCAGTTCAATAGATTGGCAAATGGGTTGGTCTTATTCTTGATCTTGAAACCTCAGAGTAGAATGGAAATTCACCATTCATGCAGGAAATATTCCTAATTGTACAACGCTGTTCTTTCTGTAACCAGTACATCAAGTATGGTCTCCTGTCTGCATTTGAAATATCTTGAACACACCTTTGTGAAGGTTCTTTATACCTGGAACTTTTATAAAATGTGGATGCTCTAAGGCTAGGATATTAATTCTTTGCTTTCTGCTATCTCCCTGCATATAATCTCAATATGGTACAAAGTAAAATTGTAAAGAGTTTATGTATTCAAATCAGATAGTCGACAGAAAAAAAAATTGTGGGGAAAAAATATTTACTCGATGGAAATAATGGTGCTGGTTCTATCTGGGAAAGAGATATAATAAAACAAATGCTGTCAGAGCAAGCATTATGAGTTTTGCTCCTACAAACAGGAGAGAATGGAAGGAGAAAGCATTAACAGATTTTCAAAAGTTAATTATTCATTCATAAAAAAATTTGTTTATGGGCTACTGGGCAATTTGACTTTATCCAAACTGAAATTTAATAAATTATTTGGTTCCTGGGACGTTCACATGAATTCTGTAGATAACAGGCTGTGGCAGAAAATGAGTGCTGTGACCTCACAAGGATAGATGAAAATGTGTTTGCCTGAAGCATGATAAATTTTATTATGACAGCTTTACTGGATAGATAAGTTAGAGACAAAAACTCTGGAGTCTAAAATAAAGACCATTGCATTTAAATTTCACAAAGAAAATGCAGGAAGAACATTAGCTCATGAGGTTCACTGCTTTTGTTATCTTTAAACTAATGTTTGCAACATGAAATGTTAGCTGCTGAGAGTCTTTGGTAGCCTCCAAGAGTCTTTGGATTTCGGCGGCATATAAATTGAATAAATAAATAAATTAATGAAATGAATATGATGTTGAATTTTTCATGAGGAACAACTCTGCTTTTTAAAACAAAACTAGAGAGTTTGACATGAAGATAGAAAAACATTGATTTATGGTTTTGCAAAGATGGGTGCACCAAGTACATGCAGGTACAGTGGGCACATTTACACAGAAATTAATTACACAATTATACCCTACTCCTGACTGGATATGCCCTCCTCTTTTTCCCCATTGGATAGGTACTCCAGAGTGTACAGCCTGTAAGAGCCGCCTAATAAATCCTGCCTTGGTTTATATCTCCCATTACCCTAATTCTATCTCCCCCAACCTTTATTTGAAATTTCCCCTTTCTGTCTTTTTTCTCTGTTCAAAACTTTAACAAGTTTTAACTCCATTAAGTTTCAACTTCATCACATTTCAACTTCATCAAGCTTTAACTTCATCAAGGTTTTTGGGAGAGGATGTATTTTGCCTAGCTAACCTTATGTGGTTTTGGGAGAAGGATGTGTTCTGCCTCGCTAATCCTATCAGGGTCATAAACTACTACTTTTTGGAAAACAGATATTTGGAGAAAAACATTCTTTAACATTTCCCCATAAAAAAGCAAATACATTTTAGTAGATGTGGTTGGAATCAGTCCCATAACTGGAATATAGCCATTTGTTCAAAAGGAAAAGAAGCAACAGAAACAGCAAAAGTTGTCCTTTATGTAAAGAGTATCTATTCCTACTCAGAAATCCAAATGAATGAACTTGCAGTGGGGGCAGAGCATCTTCTAAAATAAGTGGAGGAATAAATTAAAATAATGCTTCTGTTGATGTCTGCTGTTGCCTGGACAGCTATGATAATGATATCTGACTAACAGATTTTTCAAAGAAGTATGAACACCCAACCTCTGTTAGGAGACAAAATCTGCCAAGGATGGCCTTTCCAGGAAATCTGTGAATTTATAAAAAGTTATCTTACTGATAACTTTTTTTCTGAAGATGAAGGAATGCATCAGATCACCTGTTCTTGATTTGATACTCCGGAAGGAGAAGAGAAATATTTATGTCTTAGCCAGTGGAGATCCCATATAGTATAGGAGCTGAGGTGCTGGACTTGGAGTAGTAGACCATCTTCAAGTAAAATCTTTATTATGGTCATTGACAAATACAAAATAATAATCCACAGGGTCAACACTTTCCCACCCATCAATGTAAAAAGTATAATTGCACTATAATGCTCAGAGCTCTAACTATAACATGTCACTCACCTGATTCCTGAGTGATCCTTTGGAAATTACAAGCTGCATCACAATACTGCCATAATATATATAACAACTTAATCTGCAGTGGAAAGGAAATGGAATATTAGCCAAACTGGAATGATATGGGGGTCATAGATATCTCAATAAGATAAGTAGCTCATCCATCCCAGAACCATAAATGAAAAATCTTCTGTTAGAATATGAAGCTACTTTCTCTCCAATACTCCTTATGATAAAACATTAAGGTAAGCCTATTTAAAGGCCTAAAGTGCAGCAGATGGCTAAATGCTAAGACATCTGGCCACTTGGAAAAGTTCCAGAAATCTTCCCATGTAAAATGGCATCTGGTAACTTCATTAGGTCCCATTAATGGTAGCCATCTAAAGTTCTTTGCTGTTTCCAGCAATAAGAAAGTATTGGGAGGAAAATCCACATACATGAAAATTGACAATCAAAGTGTGCTACACCCACTGGAAAAAAATTCATTTTGAGCAAATAATTAACCTGTCAGAGCCAGGCTCTGGCTGCTTAATCAGGGCTGCTTACCATCCTTTTGATGCAGCAGACAAGTGTAATACTTGGAAAAGAAAATCTCTGGCTGAGGAATTCTGAAATTGAAGTCCGCACATCTTAAAGTTGTCAAGTTGGACATGCCTGATATAGATGGTCAACTGATGAATTAATATAGTGATTAAATAGTGAAGTAGCTGAGCCACATTCTTGTTCAGCAGGACCTAGTCTCCACTGAATCGTGGCAGCGACTTGGTAACTTAGAGCTAATCTATTAGCCGACCTCAAAAGAATGCTATTTATTCATTCATCATGCTTTTCCAGACAAAAGTTATAAAGTAAAACAAACGCACACATAAATAAATTGCATCTGTTATCCAAAGAAAACCCTTTGGTTTTATTAATTTTGAGATACATATCAATGACTGTAGAGAATAAGGAACATGACCTTATGGTAGAGATAAGCAAGATCCATTACCATTATTAAGGGGGAAATATAAAAAAGCGACTCAGACAGACATTGGTATAAGAAGGAGAGGAGGCATAACACAATCAGTTCTCCAAGATTCAGTTATTCCAGATATTCTCAATAAAAGTAATTGAAGCTTGTCTGTGTAGTTGATACACAGTCCATTCTACCTGGTGGGGCTGATGATGACAGAACTGACCCATTTTATTTCTGTTCAAATTATAGGCTTTTAAATAGTATCAGTTCACATCCTGAGCTTCCATTTGTTGAGGAAAGGGTAGTCCATTTGTCTAAATATTTTAATTATATTTTCTTTTCTCTCAAAGCCATTTTAGTCCTTTGCTTAGGAAGGATTTTCTGGGTCAACCATTCTTTTAGACTTATCTTCTTAGTAATACAGCAGTCTGTGCTTCTAAGGGGGCACAGTGGCTGAGCAGTTAAGGCTCTGGGCTGGTCAGCAGCTTGGCAGTTCAAGACCCAGGAGGTACACAACAGGGTAAACTCCTGTTGCTTGCCCCAGCTCCTCCCAACCTAGCAGTTTGAAAACATGCAAAATCCAAGTAGTTAAATAGGTATCTCTAAATTGGTGGGAAGGTAACAGCATTCTATGTGCCTTGGAACATGACCATGGAAGCATTGGACAAAGCTGGCTTTTTAGCTCTAAAACAGAGGTGAGCACCACTCCCAGTGGTGAAAAGGGAAACCTTTATCTTTTACCTATCCTTCTATTTATTTATTTATTTCAGAGATGGGCCTCTGATTCTGACTTGTGAACTGGTGGTCTAGGTGATGTCCATGAAAGGAACTTCAGATGAAGCCTCAAGCTTCCCACTCCTCTTCAATTGAAACAGATTTATTTTCTTCAACTTAAGTCCAGATGTTTCACTTCAGAGGATTGTAGAAATCGTGTTTTCCTTGCACCTCTATTCTAGCAAATGGTCACACGAAGCCTATTTTTTTCTGACCTTTCCTTCTAAATCTTCATTTTGCTGCACAAGAAATGTTCTGCAGATGGGTGACTACTAGAGGAACCCAATATTAATAATGTCCGAATTCTCTCTCGAAACATAGTTTGCAAATGTAAAATGCATGAATTCAGATTTTCTTGTCTTCTTTCAATTATTTAAAAGTCCTCGACTCATTCTTATAATTGCTAAATAACGTATGCTGTTTGAGAAAACTCTTCATCTCTCATTCAGAAGTCTACAATGCTGTTTCTATTTACCCTTCTGAATAGGTTTTCTTTAAATCAGATTTTTGTGGAGGGTTTGATCTTTTGTGACTACATCTAAGTGATTGTATCTGCCATAATATTAACATTTTGAGCCTTAAAAAAAGATACAGTAAAGATTTCCCCATTCAATCATATTCAGTTATCTCCAATTCACAGCCGAGGGAGCCAGCATTGCCTGAAGATGCTTCCATGGTTATGTGTCTGGAATAATTATACACCAAGGTGCATGGAACACTATGCCTTTCCACCTATTTGGTGATACCTATTTATCTACTTGCATTTTTAATTATTTACTTGCTTTTGAACTGCTAGGTTGGCAGGAGCTCGGGCAAGTAATGGGAACTCACCCTGTTACACGGTACCTGAGTCTCAAACTCAGGCTCCCAACCTTCCGGCTGAGAAGCTCAGCATGCTAACCACTAACCACTAGACCACAGTGCTCCTTTTATGAGTCCTAGTGTGACCTAAAAAGCATTTAAATTTTCAGAGTGAAAATTTCTTTGTATTTTGACAACAACCTCTGAGCAATTAAAAAAAGACTGATTTAGAATTTTAAAAATGGAAAAACAACATGTTAAGGTGACATAATTAAAATTTCATGTTTATTTCTCGAGTACAATATTTTAAGATTTTTTTTAAGAAAAAGGTTTTAACTTATAGTTTGTACAACTTTTGACCATGAAGCCAAATTTATTATATTAACATGGTTGTATGAATCATTGCCATCCACAGTATAGTTTAAACTTTGTTATGAAGAAATGTCTTCATTCCTTTGTTTTCCATAGTTAATTTGCTTTTCGTTTGGAGGCATATACTATTTGGTTTTTTTCTGAATAGATGGTGATCACATTATTATTTTTAGCTGTAAAAAAATGCACTATTTTTATTGAAATCTCCTTATCCTACTTTTAGAGAATGCCCACTTTTAAAGTCTTGAATAGCATTCAAATTACCTTTGATTACTAAATTTCCTATGGCAAATTCAGGAATAAGCAAATATTTTAAGGCCAAGGACTGCATTAGTTTTTTTTAAAGACTAAAGGAATAAAATCTGGTTCTATCTTGTCTCTATTTTTTTAAAAAAAACCCTAAGATTTCCTCATTTATACTGAAGTCCCCTAGGATTGGTACTTTAAGTTATTTGTAAGTGCCCAAAGACATGTTAAATTAAACAAGTACTTCAGCCTGGAATATGTACCTCAAAAACCTGTAAGATTAGTTGAAATGCTTGATCTGAATGCAGACCTAATCCTAATTTGATGCAAATGAATATTTAAAATATTTCTTTACCACAGGTTATTTCAAGAGGGAAACTTCCAGTGAGATTTAAAACCAATTAGTATCTAAAGCCATAAAAAATTGAAACCTTCTCCTTTACCTAATCCAAGTTGTTCTTCATGTACCTAACATGTAAGGTAGAAAAGATACTCATGCAAAATGGAATTCCTGATTTAACATGACAGGGCCTTCAGAAAACTAGAGCTTTAATGTAATTGTCTGCCTAAAACAAAATGGGGTAGTCTTCAGACAAGAAAAGGTTATGTCACTATTTAGGGAATTAATTGAATGATGGGGCTCTTACAGTGAAGTTAAAAGATTGATTTGGGATCTACAGTATCAGGCAATGTGATAGCTTGAGGCAGAGGACATTTAAAGTGAAGTCATTAAAGTTTTATGAAATTAATTTATAGCCCTTTATGATAATACACTCAAATTAAGTACTGATTGGGAATGACCTTGTGGGACTAACTTAATATTGAATGGACATTAGCAAGAAATATGTTCTCTCAGCAGGTCTTTGAATTAGATTAATTCATGCCTGCTGCTCCAGCCTACATTAATGATCTGGGATTTTCTTACTGAGATGAATGGATAAACTGGTAGAGGCAGGACCGTCAACATAAGAAGGATGTAGAACAGGGTTTCTTAAACTGGGGTCCTTTGACCCCCAAGTGGTCCATGGATGGGTTTCAGGGATTCCATGAAGTTCAGGAAAAAAGTGACTTTTGAAAGATTGTTTATTTTATTCAAACTTTGTATATGTCATAGATGTACGAAGCAATCAAATTTCAATAAAAAACGTACATATATTTCTGGGAAGGAGATCCATAGCTTTCATCAAATTCTTAAAGGGGC
The DNA here is from genome assembly GCA_032468055.1 of Acrochordus granulatus. NCBI lineage: Eukaryota > Metazoa > Chordata > Lepidosauria > Squamata > Acrochordidae > Acrochordus > Acrochordus granulatus. Next base: position 89,776 of record JANHZU010003213.1, read on the forward strand.
CTGTGACTCAAAAAATAATCATTGATGTAGATGTAGATCAGTTATGCTGGCTGAGGAATTCTGGGAGCTGAAGTCCACACATCTTAAAGTTGCCAAGGTTGGACATCCCTGATGTAGATAGAGACGACATTGATATTGATAGGGTTCTGTCCCCTCTGCCCCCCCAAATTAGGTCAAAATGCAGTTTTTAGTGTCCCATCCAGATTTGCTGCATCTTTAATGTTCTTTCAGATACTGGCAGCAAGAAAGCTGTGAGAAGGACATTCTAAACAATTGTGATACTTCTTTCTTTTGATTCCTTATTCTCTGGCACCTAAAACAGCAATGATCTAAGTACTGAAGATCCTCAGAGGGACACCTGAGTCAGCATGTAAGGAATGTATTCAAATAATAAAAACATAGACCCCTAAAAGGGAGGAAGGCAGACAAGAGGAAAGACAAATATAAAATAACCAGGATAAAGTCACACTAACCTGCATGACTGCTTAATGCAAGAGAATTTGTTATGGATTTGCATCTTCTGAAATATTCTGGATTGGTGTTACAAAATGTATGGAGCCTAATCTGAGTGTTGTTAGATGTTTTTGTTTTGTTTTACTTTGTGAGGTAGAGGTGGCTGTGCTCAAAGACCAAAATTGAAAGACTAGGGATCTTGTGCAATGGTAGATATGAGCCATCGGTGTAAACCTTATGTAGTAGAAGAAATGGATTCAATTAAACAATCATTATTTTCTATTCACTCAGTCTAACTATCTTCCTCAGCTAGGCTGATCAGGCCATGCTTAAGGCCACTGGAGAAGACACTCTATGCAGCAGTTGGAGGACTTCAAGCCTTTTATTTTTATTTATGGGCATAGATCCATAAATGTTGACCCTAACTTTTTTTCTGTAATGTTATTTACTGCAAAATAGTTGGTCTTTACGTACATGGTCCCTGTTCCAATGGAATTTGATGTTAACTTATTTCAAGCTATTCAACTGGATTCCTTTCTGCTCAGGAGGAATCTGTAGGATATGATCAGAAATGTCAAAATGATGGCCAAAATGATATGCCTGTGTGTGTTACAGATGAATTATTGACTCACCATCACAGCTATCAACTTGACTTTTTTGACCATACCCTGCAGACACACCTGTCCCTGTTTCTTACCATCTTAAAATGATTGATCTTCTATTAGTGTAATTTGGTGTTCCACAGATACAAATGGTATTTCAGACCATATCTAAAAATTGGGGTATCTTCTTTAAAAGGAAAAAAAAGATCATGTAAAGAGGCATATCAGAAAGGGAAGTGGCATGGAAATGCCACTTATATCAGGTAGCCAGATATAAATAGATTTATTAGTCAATGACCACTAAAAGTATAGAACATATACAATACAGGAAATCAGAGTAAAATGTGTGTGCTAAAATACCAAGATAGCAGAAAGTCTCCAAAATAATACAATATAATATATCATTATGATGATGTATAATAATAAACCCCCCAGTGAGACAAAGAGTGTCTCCCACCCATAAAAAATATGAGAAGCAAATTACAGAAATCCATACTGGCTCAGTTATCGCCCAGGTTAACAAGGACCACAATAGATGTTATTGGGGATCCTGGACATCTAGTGGAAAATGGGATACAGGACTCCACTGGAGAAGGAAATGGCAACCGACTCCAGTTTCCCTGCCAAGAAAACCCCATGGACAGCAACAAAAGGCGAAAAGATAGGAAGAGGCTCACCAGAAGATGAGCTTCTCACATCCAAAGGAATTGCAAGTAGCTCCAGAAAGAGTGAAATGGCTGGGCCAAAGCCAAAAAGATGCTCAGCTGTGGGTGTGACTGCAGGTGAAAGGGAAGCACAATGCCAGAAAGAACAATATTGCACAGGAACCTGGAACGTGAGATCCATGAATCAAGGTAAGCTAAATGTGGTCAAGTATGAGATGGCGAGACTGAATGTCGACATCTTGGGAATCAGTGAACTCAAATGGACAGGAATGGGAGAATTTAATTCAG
>JANHZU010003214.1:51399-66831 GCA_032468055.1 Acrochordus granulatus
GCTAAGCTCTTCCTTTAAGATTATTCCTATGTCATTTCTCTTTCTATCCATGCCATGGTAGAACAGCTTGAACCCACTTCCAATGTTCCTCGCCTTACTGCTCTTCCACTTAGTCTCTTGGACACACAAGAGATACTTTTCTCTGATCCATCATATCAGCCAGTTTTCTTCTTTTACCTGTCATAGTACCAATATTTAAGGTTCTTACTCTCACTTCTACCCTTTATCCTCTCCTGCTTTCTCCAGGCACACCTACCCCCTCTCCTTCTCCTCCTTTGTCCAACAGTAGCACACTTTCCAATGGTACCCTGTTGGTTAACAGTACCACTGGTGGTCATTGGTAACCTGGGCCTCAACCAATCCAGTATGGAAATCTGTTTATTTGCATATTAAGTTGGCCATAGATTTTACACCGGATGCCTTTCCTGACACAACCCTCCCCATTTATCCAGGCTTGGGACCGGCACGAGGGCTACACTGGTTAACCTCAGTGGCTGGGTTAGCATATAATCAGTCTGATGAGAAAAATTCAATTCCAATATTCTCCTCTCCCTAGTGGAGTTTGTAGTTAGGCAGTATGTACGTTAGTGGAAGCAGAAAAGTAGGAGCCCAGCTGCCCTAGTCTCAGAAAATCAGTCAAACAGCTTGATTTTGAAGACTCACCATGGACTCCTTGGGACCTTCAAAATCCAGAACCACAAATAATTTTTTGGGTGGCTGGTGGACATTTGAAAGGTTTGAATAGGATGCTAATAGATAGGTTAAATATCCTTTAAGCTTGAGAAGTAAAATTAATGTTATTAAAATGAATATTATTTGAATTATGTTCTTAGAAGTATTTCTATTATAATATCAAATAAATATTTCTTTTGGTTTTAGAAAACTGTTTCATGCTGAATGAATGTGCTTCAATCTTGGGACTCTTGGCATCCAGCTGTATTTCAAGAATTGGGAGGTTTTATGGTTATAAAGCAGAAATATATACATTTAGAAAGCAGATGGCAGAAGACTACTTGAATGTGATAAGTATAGCATTTGACCCGACTCTGAAAACAGCAGGTTTTTTCTGCAGGTATTTAATCTGCAAGGTCATGATCTCCTGAACTGTTTAGGTTATGAAGTAATTGGCTCATATTCTTATCTTTTCCTTCCAGAACCCCCATTTTAAAACTCTCAGTCTTGTTGTGATTTGTGGGCGGACAGTTACAAATAAAAACTCAAAGGCAAATCTGAGTTTGCAAATCTACCAATTTGATGTACATCAAATCTACCAATGATGTAGATCTATGATTATGATCTTTGGTAAGTCCCCTTGTACAGTTAAATTGGATCATTTTTTTTATATTATTTATGTCATTGAATCATTTTGCTACAAGAAATGACCTGAATTAATGAGAATATACAGAGACATTATTTTTTTATTTGTGATCAACAATGACATGGAAAAGTTATGTGGATTAAAAGGTTCTTCTATATATACTCTTGATCCTTACCTATCTTGGCTTATTGCTGCTATTTGGGAACTTTTTAGAAATGTTTCTAATAAATACCATAGATTCTTCATGGAGAATTATTATCATTAGGTCTCTTCTAAAGAAGTTTGCACATATCCTTTAGTGATGAGCAATGATGAACTAGCCTCTAACCTTCCTTGGTTGCATAAATGACTGAGAGACTGATGGCTTCTTAGCTGATAGAGGAAGCATTATTTTAATCAATTTCAAATTGATTTCAGGATGGGCTATGGAATAAAGATTGATTTGGACAGCCTACAGCCACTTCAGTTATTAACACAAGTGCAAATAATGGAGGGGAACGGACCCAAGAAACTGGCAGTTTGGCACTGGGGGGGTGCACATCTGGAGCCAGAGGCTTCTGCTGCTGGGTGCTGAGAAGCTGAAGAAGTTGGCAGTTTGGTGGTTTGGTGGCAAGGGGAACGACATCAAAGCCAGAGGAAACAACTGTCGGGCTGCAAGCTGCAGGGAGTGGAGTGGTTGCCCCTTGGGCTCTCTGAGGGCCCCAGGGCCCCTTGGCCCCCAGGCCCATTTTGGCAACTGCATGTTCCACCAATAGGTTCCTCCCATTTTCCTAATAGCACTACAATGTCACAGATCACAACAGCATCTCTTCAACAACAATGATGGTGTTTGCCCTCCTATTAAGTCCATCAGAGCTACAAAATTTATGGTTTCCTTATAATAGCCATTCAGCAGTGAGTGGCAGTAGTTGGAACCTTTTTATCCATCATATCCATCTAAATAACTCCCTGGAGACTGGCAACTGCCGAGCTACACACTGGGGGTTTGCAGGAACATTGCTGGGGGAGGATAGAGTGAGCCTGAAATGGTTGGGTTGGTTTGATTGGTGGTAGCTAGACCTTGTCCTGAGTGAGAATCAGGGGAGGGAGGAGTGAATATGTACAGGGTTGGCCAGTGAGAGGGGTTAATTTAGGAATACTGAATGTGTGGGGGAGGTGGGGAGGTTTCCACTAGTGCTGAGAGCAGAGGCTAAAGTGCTAGGTTTGACCCCCTTTTCTAGTCTTAGCTCTTGAATGTTTGTTACTGCACCTTAGTCAGGGAATCTAAGAGGACAGTGGAGCTTTCCACCTCTGGAATTGGGAAACCAGGATGGGAGGGGGATGGTCACCTTGGCGAATCAGGGATGGGACATACTATCTCAGTGGTGATGCGCAGGTTTTATTACAGGAGCCAGAGGGTAGGTGCCCCCAATACTTAATACTGGGGTGTTCCAGCTCTCTGAGATCACTCTCAGTTCCTGGCCAGAAGACCTTCTGAGCCCCTGAGGTTCAGCTGCTGCTGATGAATGCCAGGTCAGTAAATAATAAGACTCCCCTTATTTGTAATCATGTTACGGATGAGCAGGCTCACCTGGCATTCATCATCGAGACCTGGCTGACACTGGAAGGATAGTGCCCCTCTTGGAGATGTGTTCAGTTGAGTTTAGGGTTTGGCACTAACCAAGATCACAGGGCAGGGGAGGTTGTGTAGCAATTATCATTCAGGAATTTCTTGTGGCTTCCAGGGGCCTTCTCCAGACATACATAGTTGTGAGACACTGTTTTTGAGGCGAGGCTCATGGGATCAGTTGGGTTTATTGCTTCTATACCAACCTCCCTGCTGTGTAGCAACATCCTGCCTGAGCTGCTGGAGACTGTCTCGGGACTGACAGTGGAGATCCCCAGGTTGATGGTCCTGGGGAACTTCAACTTGCCATCCCTGGGCTTTTCCTCAGAAGCAGCTCAGGACTTCATGTCCACCATGTGGCACAGGTCTATCCCCAGTCATCCAAAGCCCAACTTGAGACAGTCGTCACATGCCTGATATGATCTTTCTGTCGGATATGATCTGGTAGGGGATGTGACTACATCCCCTTTGTCATGGTCAGTCCATGACCTAGTGACAATGAGATTCTCTTATGCTACCCCCTCCATAGGGTGGTTAGGCTGATTCAGTGATCTGCCTCTGGCAACTGATGGACCCAAATGGGTTCCAAAGAAAACTGGAGAATATCCCGGAAGCCTTGATGCATGGTCCTGCTGAAGCCCTGGCCATAGGCTGGAATCAAAAGGAGGCTGAGGCATTGGATAGGATTGTACCCATGCAGTCTCTCTTGACCCTTCATGTCCACCATTCTTCATAGTTCACTGAGGAGCTGTGGGTAAAAGGGCCAAGAGATGCCTGGACCACCACTGGAGAAAATTAAGAAGCAAATCCAACCAAACACAGGTTAGAGCCATTATTAAGGCCTACCTTGTGGCAATAAGAGTGGCAAAGCTATTTCTCTGCTCTTATTGTGTCCACAGAGTGTCGCTTGGTGGCTCTGCTTAGGGTCACCATGTCCCAGAGCGGCATGGAAGATCATTTACAGGGCTGAGCTGAGGAATTTGTTTAACACCTGATGGTCAAAATCACTCAAATCCACTCTCAGCTGGACTCTACACATGATGCAGGGCCTAGAGAGGTGCCTAAGATGGGATCTTACCTGGGTATTTGGGAACAATTTGATTCTATTGGACCTAAGGAAGTGGACAGGGTCCTCAAGGCTATCAGGCCAACCATCTGTCAATTAAATCCTTGTCCCTTCTGGTTGCTGAAAGCATCCAGGATGGTGACTTCTAGGTGGGTATCAGCAGTGATCAATTATTCACTGCAGGAGAGGACATTCTGAAGGTCCTTTAAAGAGGCCCTGGTGTGCCCCCTACTCAAAAAATCATTGCTTGGTCCCCCCCATCAGGCCAGTCTCCAACCTCCCCTTTTTGGGAAAGGTAATTGTGAAGGTGGTTGCTTGCAGCTTCAGAGGGCCCTGGGTAAAATGGATTATCTAGACCCATATCAGTCTGGTTTCAGGCCTGGTTATGGGATAGAAACGGATTTGGTCACACTCGTGGATGATCTCTGGTGAGAGCAGGGATATGGGTAGTGCTTCTATCCTTGCTCAACTTGACCCCTCAGCAGCCTTTGATAAATTTGACCATGATATCCTTTTAAGCCAGCTATGAGAGCTGGGCTTTGGCAGTGCTGTTCTGCACTGGTTCAGCTCATTCCTGCATGGCCAGTCACAATCAGTGTTAATAGGGAGTGAAAGGTCCAACCCTTGGCCACTACTTTATGGCATGCAGCAGGGTTCAGTACTCTCTCCTTTCCTCTTTAACATCTACATAAAACCATTGGGTGAGATCATCCATCACCATGGGATGAGGTATCATCGATATGCTGATGATATGGACATCTCCATTCCTGGTGACCCAAGTGTGGCTATGACTGCCCTTTCACAGTGCCTGGAGGCTGTGAGGGTTGGATGGGGGACAATAAACTTTGATTGAACCCTGGTAACACCAAGTGGATGCGGTGTATGGGACCTCTGATTCTGAGGGTTTAACATCTTTAGTTTTGGATGGGATGGTACCACCCCAAACAGACCCTGTGCAGAACTTGGAGGGTTTTTTGAACTCATGATTCCTGCTCAAGGAGCAGGTAGTAATTGGAGTAGGAGAGCCTTTGCACAACTCTGAATTGTGCCCCAATTATGTCCATACTTGGACTGAGAATCCCTGCACTTGGTAACTCATGCTCTAGTCATCTCACAATTGGATTTCTTCAATGCACTCTACATGGGGCTATCCTTGAAGAGCATTTGGAAACTCCAACTGGTACAGAATGCAGCTGCACGGACAGCTCTTGAGGTCCCAAGAGTGACCTGTGTGACACCACTGTTACATAAGCTGCACTGGCTGCCAGCTTATTTCTGGATGCAATTCAAGATGTTGGTTATCAACTATAAAGCCTTTCATGACATGGGTCTGATTACTTAAGGGACTGTCTCACCTCAATGGGTTATTCTATTCTATCTTCAATGTTTCTCATGTGAAACAGCTTGGAGAAATCATCAGGAGTTTTGGAGGTGGGTGTCCAAATCTATCAGTATGATGATGACATCCAAGTTTGTTTTTCTGTAGCATCTTCCAGTAACAATCTTGCTCCTCTGAATATCTGCCTGGAATTTGTAATGGTTTATATCAAGGATCATAAACTAAAACTGAACTCAGACAAGATTATGAGTGATCACAGTTCTAGAGAGGGAGTAACTCTCCCTATTCCAAATGGAGTCACACTCACCCAGAAAGAGCAGGTATGCAATTTGTGGTTACTTCTATATCCAGATTTGTTTTCCCCATATTGAAGCAAAACTAAAAGAATATTTATTAGCTTCAGGTAATATACCAACTGCATCCATTTCTGGAAGAAAATTATCAATATGGTAACTTTGATGACTGCAACATGCTCTACAGTAGAACTGATTTTTCACTGGGAATTTTAATTGATATAAAACTCAGCAACCAAGGTGATCCCTTGAAAAACTAAAAACAAATTGTATTGTGCTAAAAGTATTACAATTGCTGCCAATTTCTTTCTGGATGGAATGCATAATGATGTTTAGTATTTTTAAATCTTGATATGGCTTAAGTCCATATGTGACTAAGTCCATATATGAGTAGTAACTCCTCTAAAGAGAATGTCTCTTTTTATATAATTTCATCACGCCACCAGAGTCCTTATTAAGATTATTTGATGAGTTTTGCCATATGGCTACAATGAACTCATCCATCATTTGCAGTACAGTCTTCTCTATACCACCCCAGTTCTTTGAAATGGATTTTTTGCTGAATTGAATAGCCAAACATTTTTGCTGGCTTTTTTAAAGATTCTAAAAACAATATTAATTGCTGATGTTAACTGTTTTGAAGAATGTTTTAAACTATTTAATAATAAAATTTACTAAAATTTAAGGTTATATTTTGTTACAAACCATTAAGAGACCTTGTAAATAGATGGTATAATAAGAAGGATGTCAAATCTTTAGAATAATAATACAAGTCCAAGTTTTAGAAGATATCCATTCATTCATTCAATTTCTCTGAAAGCCTTACAGTAAAAAATATATCACTATCAAAACATAAAACATTTCAAACAAAACAATATTAAAAGTCTAAAATAAATATACATTATAAATATATACAGCAGCTGAGATACTTGGCTACTAAACAATACAGTCAGGAAATGGGTCCTTGTTACATTCAACACCCCAGGCTCAAGAACATAACCAAATCTTTACATCCTTACGAAAGGCTGGTAGTATTTGGGCCATTTTAATCTCCGTGGGGAGGATATTCCATAGGACAGATGTTGGTGCCAAGAAACCCTGACTTCTTGTCTCTGCCAGCCCACATTCTACACCACTTGAAGTTTCTGAATGCTCCTCAAAGGCAGCCCTATGTATAGCCTGTTCCAGTAGTCTAAAGGGGAGGTTGCAAGGCATGAATCACTGTGAGCAGGATCTTCCCAGTCCAGAAATGGGCATAACTGGCATACCACCCAAAAGTGTGTGAAGGCTTTCCTAGCCACAGCTGCTACCTGCTCTTTGAGCAGGAGCCATAAGTCCAGGAGTCCAAACCCTGGATTGCACGCCAGGTCTATCTAGGGTAGTGTGATCCTATCCAGAACTTAAGACAGAAGAACCTTGTTTCTAGAGGGTCCAAATACTCACAACCACTCTGTCTTGCTAGGTTGAGTCAGAGTTTGTTTCACCCCATCCAGTCCCCAACAGCTTTCAGATACTGGGATAGAATGTCCACAGCATCATTCAAGAGGCCTGTGGTAGAGATATAAAACTGAGTGTCATCTATATATTGATGATATCTCATTCCATACTGATGTATCACCTCCTCCACAGTCTCATGTAAATGTTAAATAGAAGGGTCAAGAGGACTGAGCCCTAAGGCACCCCACAAAGTAAGGGCTACAGGTTAGATCTCTCTCCTCGATCAACACCAACTGGAACACCTTTGAAGAAAAGAGGAAAACCAGCTCAATACCATGCCACCCACCCCCAATTGCCAAAGCCAGCCCAGAAGGATACCATGATTGATGGTATTGAATGCCACTGAGAGGTCAAAAAGAGCCAGAGAGAAGCACTATTTCCATCCCACTCCCATCAGAAGTGATCCATGAGTGTAATCAGAGCCATCTCAGTCACAAATCCTGATATGAAATCAGATTGAAAGGAGTCGAGATAATCTACCTCATCCAGGGTTCTCTGAAGCTGCCTTGCAACCACTCGCTCCACCACTTTCCCTAAAAGGGAAGATTGGAGATAGGATAAAAGTTGTCGTTTAAGGAGGGGACACACGACTGCGACTCTCAGTGCCAGGAGTACCACTCTCTCTCTCAAGGAAAAATTAACTACTCTCCAGACCCAATCACACTCCTTCTCCCATACAACCATAACTAGCCATGAGGGGCATGGATTGTTGCTGAGCTAGCAGCTGAGAGAGCCCTGTCCATTTCCTCAGGTTCCACGGGTTCACACGCTTCAAGATGTTTTGATTTAAGAATGTTCTTTATCACTGTATTCCCAGATATTTATTAATATACTAGCTTGCCATATTTATTCACCCATTTTATTTTTTGACATTTAGAGCAATGCAGGAAGTGACAGCTTGCTTCTTGTCAACAGGATCATGAAATTACCACATTCTAGGTTTCTTCTGGGCACAGTTCCCAGGTGCTACTTTTGACCTACAAAGCCTCTAATTCCTTATGCCACACTGCTTTATCTGTTTTATCTCAGAGAAACCCAGAATTCCTTTTAATAATTCATTCCCTGTATTAAGACAGAATGTCAAGATTTGCTAGAGAATTTCTTGTATGCATCTTTTCTCCGGAGACTTACCAAATCCAGGCATTGGATTGGTTTCTTCAATGCACTCTTTTAAAAACACATGTTTCAGATGTGTTGTAAACCCTGTCAAATTGAGTTAGCTTTTAGTGGCAGGGATATAAATTAACAGAGGAAAGTTAATATTTGTTACACATTTTTCTATTTTATTGATGAACTCAACTGACATCTTATGCATTGTTATGCTTTTGTGTCAATACGCCTTTTATAACTTATGACTTACACAGAGTATAGCTATTTGTAATGTGTGTTTCTTTATTATTTATTTTATAGATTTCTTTAATAGTATCTAGCTAGAATTTTTGAGATTGATTGTAGTAAAATGAAAAATAAGAGGGCATGTTCAGTAGATTGTTTATCTAAAATACTGGGAATTTAGGCAGAACTTAAGACCACTTCAACTTACATAGAAAAAATGCTGTATGTGTCAACTCTATATTATTTTAATGCATCGTTATTTTCACTCCTAAATCAAATCAGATCTTTATTACAGTCATAGATCAGCATACGGAGGGTGGTGTACAATCAATTAAAGCATAGATAAATCAGAATCTAAAGAAGAAAAAATGAAAAACTAGAAAATACTAAAATATATAAAAGTCTAAAAATCTAAAAGAGTGGGTAGGAGCATTAGATGAGTGTTTTGTTGTTGTTCAGTCACACAGTTGTGTCCAACTCTTTGTGACCCCATGGACTGCAGCATGCCAGGCCTCCCTGTCCTGCCCTGCCTCCCGGAGTCCACCCAAGCCCACTCCCATCACACTGTCAATGCTACCTAACCATCTCATCCTCTGCCGTCCCCTTCTCCTTTTACCTTCAGTCTTTCTTTACAGCACTGGACTTCCCTTTCACCTCCAGCCAAATTCACACTGAGCTTCCTTTTGGCTTTGGCCCAGCCATTTCACTCTTTCTGGAGCTACTTGTAATTCCTACTGATGTGAGAGGCTCATCTACTGGTGTCCCATCTTTTAGCTTTTTGTTGCTGTCCTTGAGTTTTTCTTGACAAGGATACTGGAGTGGGGTTTCCTTCTCCAGTGGAGTCTTTTAGCCCATTTTTCACTAGATATCCAGGAATCCCAACAACATCTAGCGCAGTCCTTGTTAACCCAGGTGATGACCAAGCTGGTATGAATTTCTGTAATTTACTTCTCATATTTTTTTATGGGAGGGAGACACTCTTTGTCTGGCTCCTCTGATGAGATCTATCCAGTATGGTAGAACCTCTGGCGTAGCTCTCATCTTCTTCGGAGCACACAAGCCCCCTAACCAGAGCAAGGTGCTGCCTCACTGGGGAGATTAGGTAAGTATAGAGAAGCATAAAATATTAATATGCAGAAGACTATCCATCAGATTACAGACCATTCTACTATGGTGAATTAGATGTTCATCAAATCTAGTTTATGGCACAGATCATCATCTGACAAATTTTGAGCACTGCTGCACAGAACCTGGCAACACTGTATGTTGTATCAAGGTTGGTATCTAGAAACAACAGGAAGGTGTAGAATTATCCTGTGCACCCTGGGTATTAGTTTTTTGGGCCATGTTTCCTGTCTGGCCTACCTGGCAGGGCTGACATATATCTTGCATGTCCAAAAGTAAAATTCTCCACTCTCATCTTTACTGCCTAAAAACACAGGGAGGGTCCCTTCTGAGTCTTTTGCTTCTCCCACTATGCAGCTATGGGCTATGATGTCTCTTTTCTGACCATTTCCCTAGGCAATATCTTTTTGTCCTATCTCCTAAGGTTTTTCTTGCATATTACATTGTCTTTCTGGAAGTAATTCAACATACTTAAACTATTTTATAGAAGGCTGAGGGCTTGAAATTTCCATTAATTTTTTGTTAATCCTGGACTCAGACTCAGCTATTTAAAAGTGAGGAAATAAAGAGACATACCATTATCCCATTTATATTTTCAGCTATTTCATGAAATAAATTATAAAGTACAATACACCACTGCTAATAAACATTACCCCAGGAATCTCAAAGAATTATGCAATATATTTGAAGTGTAAACTTTTTAAAGCAGGGCGTAAGGAAATCATCCATCTTTGAAACTTTAAAGTAGCTACATCCTCCAAGATTCTCAATGCATTGGCATCCATAGGCTGGCTACTGCTATCTATGCAAGTGTGCAACTACATACATTTCCCTTGGAACCACAGTGAAATGAAGCAGTTGTTCTGACAGCAGGAAGAGCATAGAAGGATGCCAGGAAGGAGGCAGGTGTTAACGCACTGAGAGGTGTATTTCACTTATGACAATTCTTCCATTTAACATGGAATTGGTTCTCTTTTCTCTGGTATTCTATTTTAGCTAGCAGGTCTTACCCCTCCTTTCAGTAAGAATATTCGACTTCCATGTACAATCTAAAGGGAGCACAATTGAGAGAAGTTTTACTTCTTGATTCTGTTTCATGGCACTTGGTCATTTCTACTGAACAAAGACAGTTTTTATATTCTTCATTGCTGAAGATAATTGCTGTTGCTGATGTTCTACAGAACTAGACTAAGATCTCAATTGCTTCATAGACAATAATGACTATAAGAATTGGCTCCAGACTGATTCAAACTATCAATTCAATATGGATTATTGATTCAATCTGATTTGACTATTCATATCAATTTAGAAAGCTTATACTTTGGTTTAAAGCATTGAAGCAAGTTGATTCTATTTCTGAATTGATCTGAATAAAGAAAGACGTTTGTACATGCAGCAAAGCCCTTTTTAAAACTTCCTGATGTGAGAAAAAATCAATTTGATTCAGAGTTAATTGAATGGGCTTTCAACTGTATCTCTAAATCAAAGCTTTGAGCAGTCTCACAATTGTAAAATGCTGACGAGAATTAGCAATATTCTTTCTCAAACTTCAAGTACACTCCTAATTTATGTTTAGGCACCAAGCTGTTCAAATACATAAACAAAACAGGGTCCTTATGCTATAAATAGGAGCAATTTGGAGAGATTTTCTTTTGCAGGTTTCAGTGAAAATTATTTGTCAAAAAATTATTCTACAGGTCTGGTTGTGAAAGGCACAGCAAACATTTCATACAAATTTTCATAAATGTGATTATCTGCCCATGTAGCCCTCACTAGGAAGCCATAACTTAGTAGCAAAATGAGAAAACACAATGTTCCATTATCAATGAAGGACACATGCCTATTTATCTCAATGTTCCATCTCCCTAACAACAGATATCCCTACCTCAAAGTTGCATATGAAACCATAGCTTTCATCCAACAAGAGAAATGGCCCATTTGCCCCAACAAGGACCCATATACTCACTTCCCATAAAACTGGCCACAAAACTAGACCCTCAGAATTTCCCATCTTGCAGCTCCCAAGTTTCTATGAAAATTGTGCTTTTCTATTGTCCTGGGTTCATCTTTCTTGTACTGTAAAACCATAAGACAATGGTTGGTTCTTTCTCTTTGGTGGTGTCCTCTTTTCTTCCAACTTTTTCCATGACATTATGGAACTGGCACTTTATACTTTAGCTCTATAAAGGGTGCAATGTCAAAAGAGCCTAGCAGCTATTACAAAACATCTCAATAATGTTACTGACTTTGTGCACATCCAGATGCTTCAATAAAGGCAGTATATCATATTGCTGCAATTGTTTAAATTAAGAATGCATCACCTAGTTACTGGGCAACAGATGAATCAAAAGTAAGCATAGTGTAGTGAATATTAGCCTAACTGATTCAAAGAAATGGGAAGCTTGAACAAATCCCTGTTAATTATTTAAGATCATGACTGACAGAAACCAAAAGGAGATATTTCACATATGATTATACGGTGGTGTCAGTTATCTCTCTCTGGTGTACCAGTAACATGAGAAGAAAGTAAGCAGAATTAAAGGCCATTATTGCTTTCAAAATTCTTCATTAGCTTTCTTCAGTCTTGGACCTTTCATGGTAGACCCGAAAGGAGGCAGAAATGCCCTTTTCACACATATTAAACTCACTATTTTGTGTCATTAATTCAGCTTCACCACAAAAAAAGTAGATAATAGAACCTTTCTCATTTGATAAACTATTTAATCCTCAACATTTATTCTGCAAAATCTAAAAATATTTGAGGTTTCATTCTTGAGAGTATCATTATAACAATTCTAAAGAAAAATATTAGAGGAATGCTAAAAATAAGGGAAAGATTTTTAATTTTTATTGAGTGTTTACATAGATAAAAGACAAATACAGAAATATTAAAGGAGAAGAGAGAGAAAAGAAAAAATGCAGAAAACAGTATAAGGACAGAAAGAAAAAACATAATTTAAGACACAATTTCCACTCTTCTTTACAGCAGTTACAAACAAACTCATTATTCCTCCTACCTCCTTTATAATACATTCCTTCAGCCCGTTATTCAATTATTCTTCAGTAATCAAATCCAGAAATCACCATTTTGCTTTTTTCCATTTTCAGCAAAAAGTCCAGAAAAGGTTTCCAGTCTTTTATAAAAGTACTTACTGTTTTGTCCCTGACAAATAGGTCCATTTGCCATCTCCACTAATTCTGTTATCCTCATAATCCATTCCTCTATTGTGGGAATTTCAATGTTTCTTTATCTTTATATTGTGCATATAATAATCTTGCTGCAGTTATCAGATATTTACAGTTACCATATATAAAATCAATCTTCCATACATCTTTTCTAATTGACTACCCATAAGTTCCAGTAAAAAAAGTTATGGTTTCATCTCAGTATTAATCTTCAACATTCTTTGTATCATTATATGTATTTATTTCCTTTTTTACAAGTCTATTATGCAAGGTAAAATGTCCCTTGATATTTTTCACATTTCCAGTATTGACTATAAGTAACTTTATACATCTTAAATAAATTCTCTGATGTCATATACCAACAATACAAAGTTTTATAGAAATTATTTTTAAAATTATGATACAGTATGGATGTCAGTTCTTTTATCGACATTCTTCCCCACTGATGCATCTGTACATTGTAACCAAAATCCTTATCCCATTTTATCATGCAAGCTTTAATTTGTTCCTCTTCTGTTTCAAATCTCAATAAAAATTTATACAGTTTTACATGTATTTTTACATGTATCATAAAATGCTTTATGATCATTTTTATGTCATAAAATGTTGTATAAAATTTGCCAAATTTCAATTCAACAGGTGTCATTTGGACACCTTCTGTAAATTAGCCCATTTGAGGTACAATGGTTGGAAAAGTTTTGCCATATGATGCACCATTTCACCACTTAAAGGTTACAGACTTAAGAGTTTTAGTAGTATATTGATAGATAGGAATTACTAATTATGACTGTTATACAAAAATAGAGCTGATCTATTGCTATCAAGGTTGTTTAGAATGCCCAAATAATAGATTATTAACTCATTATTCCAATGAAGTCTTTCTATAATTGCTTAGAACTATGTTTCTCAATCTTAGCAACTCTGAGCTGTGTTCTATAATGACTTCTAGGATTTCTGATCATGCTGGAGGGGAATTCTGGGAGGTGAAGTCCACACATCTTTAGGTTGCTGAGGTTGAGAAACACTGGCCTGGAATGATTTCTTCCAACCAGGTGCCTTCTAGATGTAACAAACGATGTGAAGCTAGACTAGTTACATAGGACTTCTTCATGACAATACCAAAATTGTATTAAGCATAGTGTATTGTAGTAGAGTGACTGTCTACAGAATATATGATAAGGCTGTTCAGAGCATTTGGAAGAATACTCTTCAGAGAATGTTACCATGAGTAAAACATCCCTCCTTGAACCTTGAACAACCATATTTTCCAATACCTTTTTACATACTCAGTGGCAGATGACAATTCCATGGGATTTAGCAGAATTTAGTGAATCAAAGGTTGTTATGTGACATGATAACTTCAGCTATAAATACTGAAAAAAATATATATAGGCCGCAATCTACCCTGTATGTCACAGCTAAATATTTTTGGATTAGAGGCATATGCTTCTTCTGAGCTATCCATTTAAAATAGCAAGATTGACCTTTGTGGGGGTTCTTTATAAATCAGAAAGCTCTTTAAATTTCAGTTTTGGCCTTTAATCACCCAAGCAGTGCTTATCTGACAGGCACAGGCTACTCTGAATGGTGAAATATTTACTCATGCTGCCGTCATGGAAAAAAGCCTTGAAATATACCTGAATGAGCAGAATTTAGAATAGAGGAAGAACATTTTCAGGATCAGGAAATACCATTCTTAATATGTTCTTTATGCATTCTAGATATAAATAGAAGTGTAAAATTGTCTACATCTATAAAGTAAACATTTTAGTGCATTCTCTGATTAACTGTTCCATAGAGAAAAGTTGCATAGGGTATGGCATTTCATAGATATACAGTTTTAAATGAATATTAAACAAAAATGTAAAGGTGAATGGGATCAGAGCTACTAGCTCTGAGAACTCATCCTTAATGGATATGGAAATTGATTAGGCTTCTTGTGCTTTTGTAATTTTCTCTATGTTCTGATTAACTGTCCATTATGTGGCTGAAGTTGAGGCTATAGCTAAGCCACTGTAATTATGTAGCTATCGCAAACCAACATCAGTTTACCAAATCCATTCCTGGGATTTCAACCATTCCATCCCTTTCTCCTGAATTCCAGGTTTTCTGTGTGTAGCTGTTTTCCCGTATAAATGAATTCTACCTGATCTTGAGTGAGAAGATGCTCCTCACTCTTTCTCAGGAATCTGAATGAATCATAACAGAAGATTCTCCTTTCCCGGTATTTAGCTTCTAAACAAATGCCTCAAGCATCTCCCTTTTAATAGCAGCTTTGGAATGAGGAGCACTAGACCCAACCAACACTTAAAAAATAATAAGTATATAATAATTGTATATAATGATTGGCGGTGTGATAGCTGAGTGGTTAAGATGCTGGGCTTGTAGGCTAGAAGGTCGGCAGCTCGGCAGTTCAAAACCCAAGCACTGCTGCATAATGGGGTGAGCTCCCATGACTTGCCCCAGCTCCTGCCAACTTAGCAGCTCAAAAGCATGTAAAAATGCAACTACCAATTTGTAGCGTTTCACGCTGCTAGCGGGCTCCTCACGGGATTATGGCGGGAGGAAGAATAAGACGCGACAACATCTAGATTTCCTCGGGGTGAGCAAAAGAGCAAGCCCATCGGGGTGAGCGGGCGTGCCCCTCGAGGCGAGCGGGGTGAGCGA
>JANHZU010003214.1:109569-125249 GCA_032468055.1 Acrochordus granulatus
GAAGAGGCTGAAGTTGACCAGTTCTATGAAGATCTGCAACACCTTATAGAGCTCACACCAAAAAAAGATGTCCTTTTCATCATAGGGGATTGGAATTCTAAAGCAGGAAGTCAAAAGATAACCAAAATAACAGGCAAGTTTGGCCTTGGAGTACAAAATGAAGTAGGACAAAGGCAAACAGAATTTTGTCAAGAGAATATGCTGGTCATAACAAATACACTTTTCCAACAACCAAAATGGTGAGTCTACACATGGACATCACCAGATGGTCAATACTGAAATCAGATTGATTTTATTTTTTGCAGCCAAAGATGGAGAAGCTCTTTACAGTCCATTAAAACAAGACCAGGAGCTGACTGTGGCTCAGATCATGAGCTTCTTATTGCAAAATTTAGGCTGAAATTGAAGAAAATAGGAAAACCTACAATGCCATTCAGGTGTGACTCAGTGATATTCTTTATTAATATAAAGTGGAGGTGGGGAATAGATTTAAGAGATTAGATCTGATTAGCGCCTGATGAACTATGGACAGAGGTGCATAAAATTGTACAAGAGTAACTACTAAAACCATCCCAAAGAAACAGAAATGCAAGAAAGTAAAGTGGCTGTCTGATAAGGCTTTACAAATAGCTGAGGAAAGAAGGAAAGTGAAGGCAAGAGAGAAAGGGAAAGATATACCCAACTAAATGCAGATTTCCAGAGAATAGCAAGGAGAGCTAAGAAGGCCTTCTTAACTGAACAGTACAAAGAAATAGAGAAAAACAATAGGCTGGGAAAGACTAGAGATCTCTTCAAGAAAATTGGAGATATCAAAGGAACATTTCATGCAAAAATGGCCATGATGAAAGACAAAAATGGTAGGGACCTAACAGAAGCAGATGAGATTAAGGAGAGGTGGCAAGAATGCAAACACAATCTATACAAGAAAGATCTGAATGTTCCTGAATACCATGATGGTCTGCTCGCTGACCTACAGCCAGACATCCTGAAGTGCGAAGTCAAGTGAGCCTTAGGAAACATTATTAACAACAGAGCTAACAAAGGTGACAATATCCCACTGAATTATTTAAAATCTTAAAAGATGATGCTGTGAAAGTGCTGCATATGCCAGCAAATTTGGAATTCACCAGCTGGAATTAAGATTTCTGGGAGAAATATCAGCAATCTCACATATGCAGATTATACCACTCTAATGGCAGAAAGTGAAGAGGAACTAAAGAACCTCTTAATGAGGGTGAAAGAGAAGAGTGCAAAAGCTGGCTTGAAACTCAACATAAAAAAAACGAAGATCCTGGCATCTGGTCCCATCACAGAAGGGGAAAGAAATGGAAGCAGTGGCAGATTTTTCCTTCTTGAACTCCCAGATCACTTTTGATGGTGAGTGTAGCCATGAAATCAAAAGATGCTCCTTGGGAGGAAAGCCATGGCCAACCTAGACAGTGTACTAAGAAGCAGAGACATCACCTTGCCGACAAAGGACCATATAGTCAAGGCTATGTTTTTCCAAGTACTGATGTACGGCTGTGATAGCTGGACCATAAGGAAGGCTGAGCATTGAAGAATTGATGCCTTTGAATTGTGGTTCTGGAGAAGACAACTGAGAGTCCCTTGGATGGCAAGGTGATCAAACCAGTCAATCCTACAGGAAATCAACCCTGATTGTTCACTGGAAGGACAGATACTGAAGCTGAAGCTCAAATATTTTGGCCTCCTAATGCAAGGAAAGGACTCATTGGAAAAGACTGTGATGCTGGGAAAGATTGAAGGCAAAAGGATAAAGGGATGGCAGAGGATGAGATAGATACTGTAGATACGAAGGAAGCAGATTTGAGCAGACTCTGGGAGGCAGTGCAGGACATGGCAGCAGGCCTGGCATGCTGTGGTCCATGGGGGTTGTGAAGGGTCAGATACGACATAGCAACTGAACAACCAAAAATTATTTGGAGAAAGCATTGGATGACTAAAATATTTCTGCATCGTGAGCTCAGAAAATGAGAATTTTACATTTGATTTAATGCTTGGAAAATAAAGTATACTTCAAAATAATGATGTTCAGCAATACATCTGACAGCATTTCTCTGTTTTCCTTAATTAAGATACAGGATGGAAGCAGCCATTTCAATTAATTGGCAGAAATAAATGCTTGAAATATAAAGATACTGAGCTTAATTTGAATTTATTTAAAATATTTGACTTGCCATAGAAACTCTAGTTTTCTTCATTCCCAGTTTGGAATTTAAGATTTATGCAGGTGTCAAGGATATTGTAAATAATATAAAATAAAAATACTTTTCCAAAACTGCTTTGAAGATGTGTATGTTTTTCATTACATTGTAAACCAAATATATCATTGATGCAAATTACTGTGTTGGTTTCTGGGTTATGGATTATTTATTTATCCAATTTATATTTCATCTTTATTTGGTGTATATAATGTCCCCTCCTCCTATTTTTTATCTATTTAGCTAGCTAGCTAGCTGTCATATTTATTTGCTGCCAATCTTCTTATGGATTCTTGGCAGCTCACAATCAGCATTTTTTTAAACATTTTATTTTTTCCACAAAAATAGCTATGAAGTGGATTGGGCTGAAAGTGAGCTAGCTTCCATGTCTAAGGGAGGACTATTATTCATGATCTCCTAGTCCAGCACTTTAACCACTACACTGACTATTTATTTGAATAATGGTTCTTTATACTAGGTAAAATAGATGTCATTGTTAGAGAGCTACTGTACTATACCAAAATGTTTGTTTCACCATATGTTATTACTGCAAAAGAATGAGGTCTGTTATTTACCATCAACCAATGTAAATTCGCATGCTGCTGAAATTCAAAGAGTGATCAGTTATTTTGACCGAACAAATGTAATTTTAAGATAAACTTTTTATAGGGTTGAATCCAAGTTTGCTCTTGCACAAGTAAAAGTCATTTTACAGTTTGCTGCAATAAAATCATATACAGAAAGTTGTTTGCTTTTGTAGAATCTTTTTTCCTTGAGTTTTTGCATTATTTCACTGCATTTTAGTATATATTCAAATATTAATACAGTGGTACCTCACAAGAGACTAACTCACAAGATGTGAAACTCATAGTATGACCAAAAAAATTTAATGAAATTTATTCCGCTAGATGAGCTGCAACTCACAAGACGAGAAAACTTTGTGCCATACCTTGCATGTCATCAGCACGCTCTGTATTTCCCGTTCAGGAAATGCCACATGGCTTACTCAATTGCTCTACAGGGGGCAAGCGCGCGTGCACGTTCTCCCTATGCTGCTGCGTGGCGTACTCCATTACTGTGTGTGTGACTGACCTTGCCAGAATGTACGGCAGATCGATGCTCCTGATCGCAATGAGCTCCTCTCTTGCTGCGTAAACAGGCGTTCAAGAGATGGAACTCCGAGACTTCAGACTCCAGATTCTCCCTCCAGGAAGTCCCCTCCCTCTCTTCTGCTCTTACTCTCTCCCCAGGGGTAGATGAGGAAACGGGCAGCGAGAGAGGGACACAGGTCAAGAGGCGAGGCAAGTGGTGGAGAAAGAGGAGGAGGGTGGGGCCGCCGGCCTTTTCAAGGCGAACGCGAGGCGTGGCCTGGTGGCCAGAGGTGCTTAGCTGCCAGCAATCCCGAGGCCAGGCCGCGCTGAGTGCGCTTCTTCCACCTTGCCTTGCCTCACCACACCTTCCCATGAGGCGTCCTGGGTTGGCTTTGCCTCTGCGCTTGCGGCCGGAGCAGGATTGGGGCACTGGGTCCCTGCCATGTGCTTAGCCGGGACGGCCTTGGGAGAAGGTCTGCCTGTTGGGCAAGGGGCAGGGGGATATTCTCAAAGCGCGTGTGCACATACACAAATAAAGCAGAAATTGTCCATGTAAATTCCCCCTCATTGCCCTGCACTCTTCTCCTCTCATGGAGGTAAGAAACATTTGCAAACTGCCCACGAAATACTCCTGGAAAAGTGTTGCTGAGGGAAAAGGCAGTTTTGCCTCAGCAGTGGCGGCAGCGGATCCTCTGAGCCAGCAGGGGGCACTGGACAGCAGCCGGCCTAGCAGCAACCTCGAAGCAGATCCATAAGTGCTGGTTCGTTTGCTCTATTACTGCTTTATATTGTGTGTTAATCATGGTTACTTGTTTTAGATGTTAGGGACAATCATTTCTCCATAAAATTCCATTAAAATGATTTTTTGGTGAATATTTTTGGGGGTGTGGAACGGATCCGATTTTCCATTGTTTCCTATGGGAAACCTCGTTTCACTGAGAGAGCATTTCATGCTAAAAGTGTTCTTCCGGAATGGATTAGTTTTGTCTTGTGAGGCACCACTGTATATTTCTTCTTCTCCTTGTACCCTATTTTGGAGGAATCCTGAACCCTTCAGCCCTCAGATGAATATACAAAGCAGGTGATACATAAGGAAGATGGAGATGAGAAAGCATTTTTCTGTGAATAGTTATACTTGCAGATATTTAAATCCAACCAGAAGTGTTAAACTCCAAGACTTTAAAACGTAATCCAAATTTTCACAAAGTTAATATGTCTCCTCTAATAATTGCCCTGAAAAGATCAGATCACTTTCTCCTGATTATTTTCCTGTCCTAATGGTAACTGCAATTATAGATGTTTAATGTCTCATATGACTTTGGAGAGTTGTCTTTGTCTCTTCTTGTTGGAAATATTTAAGACATCCCAAAATTGTTATTGTCCCTTTTATATGTTGATAAAATCTGATTTTTAAAAATGCTTAGCACTGAGTCTCACCATTTTAAGAGTTTGCTATAAAGTTATCTTTGGATTGCAATAATTAGCAAGGAAGTTCATAAACACACTTCCCTTTCAAAACAATTGCGTTACAGAACCTCCACATAGAGTCCATTATGAAAATATTTTCTTCTTTGCAAAAAGTTACCTAATGATCTCCATGTTTATATTGGCATGCACTATTTTTATTGTTCTTAATGTATGCCTGAGAATTTTGAGATACCCTCATACGACTCTAATGGACCATAGTTATCCTAGATTAAGGAACCTGCTGTTAATTATTTCTCTAGGAAATAATTCCAAACTGTTTCTACAGAAATGGATTTGTGGCAGTGCAATCACTTTCTGCAATCACAGAAATTAAATGTCCCTGGAAAGTAAGAATAGATAGTCCTTGACTTATGTTGGCAATTTGGACTGGAATTTTCATCACTAAGCAATGTAGTCATAAAGTGAGTTAAGTTTATGACAATGTAGTCATAAACTTAGCAACAGCAATCCTTGTAGTCCTGGTTGCCATCATTAATTGAACTCCATGGTGGTTAGGTGAGGCAACTTCCTACTGGCTTCTTACAACCTAAGTCAGTGAGGAAGCCAGCAGGAAGTGGCAAGTCCTAGGCACACATGTAGTTAAATGGCTGCTGCTAAGAGGAGGAGGGATTGAGGGGGTGGAGGATAGAAGGAAGTTCAATTAACTTTCTGGGGAAGTTGACGGAAGATTTGCAAATGGTGATCACTAATTGTTGGGTGCTTCACGCTGATCAGAAGTGCAAACAGATTGCCAATCAACCAAATTGCAATTATACAATTGTGAGGGTACTAGGATGGCTGGAACTTAAAGGACCAGTCAATCACCATTTGTTCAGCACCATTATAACTTGGAATGGTTATACAAGTCAAATCTCTGCAATTTGTAGTTAACAGGTGGTAATTGAATGCCCACGTCCACTGCCAATCATGTTTTCTTTTTAATTAAAAATGCTGACAGTGCTACCATTCAATGGAGCTTCAGTCTTACGTGTAGAAATATTTAAAACCCTTTTTTATCCTGAGCATATGTTGATGTTAGGAGAAAGCACTTGATGGGATTGATTCTATTTGCCTCTTCTACTTTCCTGTTTTATCCGGACAACATCTGAATAACATTGAGTTCCAACTAATATCAATTTGCCTGAAGTAACATAAAAAAAGAACTCTATAAAACATTTACTTTGCCAATTTTTTTTTTCAGTCCTATGATAATGGTCTTGCCCAAGGAGCAGAACTTGAATCTCATGGTAAGGTGATTTTTTGGGGGTCCAACCATTTAAAAACAGTGACAGTGATGGATTGAGTTTGACTTTCACTCCAGTGCTGGCAAAATGTGAAAGTTGTTAATTCTATTTTAATTAAGAAAAGCGGGGCCTCCCATATTAGGATTGTTGCTTCTTCAATATATGGCTTGCTACAACTATATGTAGTTTGCTTCCACATAAATAGTGGCATAATAGCGATGTTTTCAAAGTTGGATGAATTAGAGCCAGTTATAATTAATTTAGAGACTTATTAATTACAACATGTAGATTACTTTAAAAGATTAAATAAATTCATGAAGAAAAAAGCGATCTGTGTCAGTTGCTTGAGAATATAAACAGTACATGATAGTTCATGTAAATGAAGTCTTATTAGTAATTTCATAAAGACTATAAACCATATTGAAGAGACTGCCTTCCATGTTACAGGTGGCTCTACCTTCTGTGGTATAGCAACATTGTGCCTGATGGGTAAACTTGAGGAAGTCTTCTCTGAAAAAGAACTGAACAGAATAAAGAGATGGTGTATTATGAGGCAACAGAATGGTTATCAAGGAAGACCCAACAAGCCTGTAGATACCTGTTACTCATTTTGGGTAGGAGCAACTCTTAAGGTAATGTGGAGTATAAGTAGTCTGCTTATTCTATGAAACTATTAATCTATTTTTCAGTAGATATAAACAGTATTAAATATATAAATTTTGTTTTATCAAATCCTTAAAATACTTTAACTTTGAAGAACTTTGAAGATTTGCTTTATTTAAAATGTCTCAAACAAGACTTTTCAACAATTTCTATATTTCTGATTCTAGCAAAAATCAATAAAATATTTTTATGTAATAATTAGTTAATTTACAATACCACCTTAGTACCTATCTTTAGTGCTTAATTCAAAGATGCTCAGAAAGTTAAAACAGAAAATATAATTTTAATTTATCTTACTAAAACTTACCTGTCCCCAAGCATACATATTATTATGTGTTTGAGAAGGATTTACTTTAGAAAGCAGAAAACGAGCCTTGAAAGAAACAAAGAAAAATATTATTTTACTAAATAACAGTTACAATCGTTTCAGTAACTTTATATATTCCTATAACAAGGTCAATTTTCATAGTATCGGCATTTGTATACTGCTTTCTGACATTCTGAGAGTCTTTATGATACATGACACCTTCGTCTATATATTTCCTTAAGCATCAATGTACACTAGTATTAACAGTTTTCTATTATGCATATAAATATACTACTCTTAAGTATTAATATATATCAAAAGAACAGCACACCTCCAAACACTGAGGTTGTTCTTTGCTGTTAGCCCAAACACTACATCCTTAAGTAGCAACATGCTAATTCAATATACATCAGAGGTTTGATTCAGATACTGCACTGGAGTAAGTATGACAGAAATTAAAGCATTTACAGGGTGTCAGTAAGAGGCTCCCAACTGAGAATCAGGCTGATGTTTGTGTGTCTTGATTATACTGTATGAAAGACTATACTCCCAAGCTCAACGTGCAGCATTCATTCATACTGAATTATACTCCGTTTCATTATATGAAATAAAAGTTTACCAAAAAAACTCTATCAAAAATCTGTTTTTTATTTATCAGTGTAATCCCCCAAACAGGAATCAAAGTAACTTACTTGACTACCCCCATGTTCAGTATCAATGTATCGTGGCATTGGAAATCTCGAATGAAGAATTTCCTGTGCATCATCAGCTGGAGCTTGGAGCAAATGACGAAAATTTTCATATTCTGGCATATCCTGATAGCCTGATTTGCGCCACTGAGCTATAGTCTAGAGGCAATAATTCATTGTTTTAGTCAAAATTTAATATAAACCAGCTTTAATAGTAAAATTGCTATTAAAGACAAAACAATGACATTATTGTTGTTGTTAATGTTATTATTTAATAAATATAATGCTTCAATATATAGGGCAAATTTAAGGGGATTTGGACAACAGGACTAAAGCTAGTAAATAACAACGAAAAATAAAATAAACACTGAAAGAGTGCATGACAATAATACCACAATAAACTATCTAGTGGTTAGTTATACTACTGCAATCGTTTTTTTATTAAGAGTATCTCATAAATTATGGCACTTCATTAAATCCTTAACACTTCATTAAATCCTTAACAACCACATTCACATTTTCAAGAAATGCATTTATGAGCATTTAATAATCAAATATCTTAAATAGATTTATGTCATCAATTCCCTACTTAGTTCCATTCATGCTAAGTGATAATTCAAATTGATCAAAATTTTAAAAAGTATATGATTTATTGGTAGTAGCAGATTTTTAATGACTATTTTAGATAGTACCATCAGCTGTCAAAATCTCTTTTTTAATATGAAATTTCAAAAAAAATGAATAAAAAGTAAACAAGCAAGAAAAAAAGTTTGAGGACAGTAAAAGTAAAAACAATCTCATACTGTAACCATTTATGGGAAATATAAAGAATTTTATGTTGTAGAATATATGTATCCGCCTGTCTCTCCCACACTGGGCAAAGAAAAAGATACTAAGGTGAACACAAATAGAAATGGAGATAACAGGAAAAAGAAAAGAAAAAAGTTATGCCAAGAAAGAAGGAGTATCATGCCTACTTCTAGCTCTAAACCTGCCCACTGCTGATTTCAGAGGTCCCTTTTCCCCAAATTAAATGATAAATTACCTGACAGATTGAGAACCATTTCAAAAATAATAAAATTTATACCATATATTGGCTGTAATTACTACTCAAAGTCTTTTCTAAAGAAAGCAAAAATTATTTCCTCTTACCTCTCCGTGATAAATAAGAATTTGGAAAAAAGTGTCCATGAGAAGTATGCGATCAGGCAGAATACTGCTGCTATCTAAAAGAACAGGCTAATATAAAAAGGAAATAGAATTTATTAAATATGCTGGAAAACATCAAAAAGATAGTTTTGTGCCAATTAGTTAGAAAATCAAGTAACATTTAGAATGCATTACTATTTTGTTCAATTATAGCTTAAGCATGAATCTTATAAGCAAGTTTCAAAAATGTAGAATAAAACGTAATAATAAGGAGCGTATGATTTCATTTTTGGGATGCTCTAATAGCTTAATTTATTAGGCAATACATTTTAGAGTAAGATATATTTAACCCTCTCTTACATTCGGTTCAGCATTAAATCATTAAATAAATGTTTCCTTACCCCTGATGTACATAAAATATAGTATAAAATGCCTTTTAAAAGAAATTTGTCTATGAAAAAAGCAGTGAACCTTCATCCTATTTATTTATTACATTTTGTCAGGTGTGGAAGAACAGACTCTGGCATCAAGGTTCAAATTAATCGATGTATTGTTCTAGCATATTTATTAGAATCTACTCAACTGACAGTCAAACACCTGTGGGTATAAGATAAAGTTTAACAGCAATCAAGGAGGTTGGACATTGTGCGTTTGTGGGTACATAGAGATTCCAGATAATGCCTTGCTCTGGCTCTGCCATCTTTATTCTGACACATTTAGACACCACCCCATTCCAAGGAGACTCATGGCAGCTTCAGTTATTGCCATCCAATACTCCCTAGTCCTCCCTGTAGAAAACACTGAAACACATCTTTAGGAAGCACCATCCAAAAGCAATTCCAAAAGGTCAGGCCAGGGCAAGTTTTGAATAATCAATCTGTTGGCATTTAGCACATAATTAAAAAGCAATCCTTAATGAAGAATGTTCCCAGCTTGACCTTGGGCAAAATTAAATTTTGAAGGGAAGATAATCATTAAAAATCCCTACTTCAACCACTTTCTATAGTCATCAATCAATGTTGAGTCTAGCATTTTTGTGACAAATTCAGACATATTCAATAGTTTTATTTCACATGTTTTAATGCTGTATTTTATCTGCTTAACATATAGTTCACTCTGTGGCCTTGTAGCAAAATAGGATACGCAAAGAAAAACTAGGATGAAAAAATCTGTCCCCTTGGATCTTTTTTTTCCTATGTGCTATACCTCTGGAGGTCCACTGAAAGAATAGGCATAAAGAATCGGTTGAATCATTATAAGTGATTGAGTCAGATCTTGACGCATGAAATGGTGGCGATAATAAGAACTTTCATCAGGACTGTTATTGAAAACTTGCAAGAAAGGGGATCTTCTTAAATGGAACATAAACTGCAAAACAAAACAGGTCCAACATAACTATATTATTGCAGATGTAAAGCTAATTGTACATCCAATTCAGATCAGTGCAGTAACATTTTTTGAATGAGAAATACTTCTGGATCCCCTCTTGAAACAGCTGCAGTATAGATTATAGCATAGAATCTTGTCTCTGTATGTTTATTTATTTATGTCTACATTTCTATGGCGCCAATCTCCAAGACTTTTGGTGGCTTACAAGCATTATATAGACATGTTTATACATTTCTAAACTCCGCCCCCCTCGACTGTGATGTTCACATCTGGGGCATCCTCTGCAGCTCCTGCTCCATCCCCAAGACATCGCTGCCGGCTGGCTTCCCCCGAAGGGGTACCCATTCATCTACTTGCATTTTTACGTGCTTTCAAACTGCTGGGTGGGCAGGAGCTGGAGGCAAGTGACGGGAGCTCACCCCTTCATGTGGTTGCTGCAGCTCAAACTACCAGAGCGCCGGCCATCTCGCCACTGCACCTCAATTTCATCTACAGGTACCTGCGACTGGCAATCAGGAACAGGCTTCAGGTGACTGCAATGGTTTCTCATCTAATCAGTGACACAAAGGTCCTGACATCACAACTGCAGCAGGATCAAAATACTAGGAGGACAGACTTCTGAAAGAACTTTATTGCTCAAACTGACCAATGTAATCTCAGGTACAGGTAGTCTTCCACTTACGACCATTCACTTAGCAACCATTCAATTACAGTTAACTGAACCAGTGACTTGCAACCAGTCCTCACATTTACAACCACTGCAGCATCCCCACAGTCATGTGATCACAATTCTGGCACTTGGCAATTGACATGTATTTATAACAGTGGCAGAGTCCCAAGGTCACATGATCACCATTTGCAATCTTCCCAACCAGCCTCCAACAAGGAAAGTCAAAGGGGAGGCCAGCTTTACTAAATGACTATGTGATTTGCTTAGTGACCAAGGCAAGAAAGCTTAGCGATGGAAATTCCAACCTCAGTTGTGGCTGTAAATTGAGGATTATCTGTATGTGCATTAATCCACAATCATGGATAGATGCAGTCTCGTTCTGTGTGTATCTGGTATTAAGAAGCACAGCAGTGGACTGAGACTGTGGCACCTGATAATTGGACCAGCTGGCGTGGCAGAGGGAATTGGCTCTGAAAAGGGAAACCATATTAAAAAATGACCCTTCTCCTTAACTGCTTTCCAGCACCCTCTCCATAACTTCTTCTACTCATTTTACTTGCAAAAGAATAAGAGGCTCTAGTTTCTCCCTTCTAGAATCCTGATGCAAGACTAGGCTAAAGCTACCATAACCTGAGGATGAAGCAGGCATCTAAGTGGGAGAGGACAAAAGCCAGGAATCTTGTCTAAAAGATCCCTTCAGAGAGGTAGATAAGGAAGAAACAAATCATCAAGAAAATGATTGAAAAAAAAATCACCTGACCTAGACAAAAGAAGCTGGGCTGAGCACATGGAAAAACCCTCAGTCCCATCAATCAACAAAGCAAGAAGTTTTTGGGATAAAAGGGGTCCACTCCCTGAGTTTGGGATCCAGACCTGGCAGCTTCCATCCCTCTAGCTAGCGCTTGGCAGCCTAGTTGAGAGAGTGGGGATGAGTGTCTGTGTTTGTATGTGAGAAAGGGCAAACACACATTCTAATCAATAACATTTTGCAGCAACTTTAAATTCAGTAAGTTTTCATGTATTCCAAAGAGTCTGCTGTGCCGCAGTGTTTGGCTCAAAGTGGTGCGTGCATGTGTGCACGCGCTTAATGATTTCCTGGCTGTTGACCAGGGCTGCATGTCCTGGCTGCCTAGTTGCATCCATCTGAAAAACCCAGATAGAGAGCCAGGAGGCTTACATGTTCCATGTGCTTCATCAGACAGTGACCATGTGAGTGAATGACTAGAAGCCAAACCTTGGGCTGCATGTGACGCTGTGCTCCCACCTCTTCCTCAATCCACTTCATCCCATCAAATCCACATAGCCTGCTGGTACTGACTCTATGCCCTTGATCTGCTGAGTCCCAGCAATCCCACCCAACTTCACCTCCACATTTTGATATAATGCAACCCCCTCCAATTTCTCACACAGCAGTCAAGACTGAGATACCTTCGCCTAGCCTGTTCTTGCATTCCAGTGGGGAAGCCTTCCTCCCTGCGCACTGCTCTCTCCTAATCTGTCTGCTTTACATACCATCTCCTGCCAGTTGCATACCAACATTCCACAGCAGTGCCTCTTTCTCCTCCAGCCTCCCCATGCTAGTCACTCTTCTTCCTCTGATGCATCCAGGCATACACAACAAAAACAACTTTCTACCAGCAGAATCACAACTATGCCATCTCAAACTCAACTATTTGAAATATAACATACCTCCTATCTAGCTGAATGCCTCTTAATAGCAAGTTCCTCTCACAGGAACCCACCAAATAGAACTCCACAAGTAGCAGGACAGAAGAAAGAATCAGCACAGAGGAAACACAGCCATTCTACCATTCTGATTCAAAGTTCCACACTGCTTTCTGGGCCACAGCCAGGTCTTTCAACCAAAAACAGACCTGCAGAAGTGAAGTTGCTGTTCCAAGGAAGACATCTGTTCCCTGTAATCTCCCCATCCACAATCCCAGGGCAGTATTCTGACATGGGTTAAAGTTTAAAATGCTCTCCAGAGCCCTGTGTAAACATGCTACAATAATCCAAACAGGATAGAATTAAGACCTATGTCACTCTAGTCAAACCTGGCAGCTTCATTTGGTGTACTAACACTAGCCAAGAAAACAGATTCTGGCCATTCCCCAACATTGGTATTCAGGTTTTAGGAAGTCATCAAAACTAAATTTTTAGGGGGAACGTAATCCATCCAATGTAATTTAATCTCCTATCATTCCATCTAACTTTCAACTAACTTGGGGCATTTCCATCTTCTTTGAGCTTCAGTTTTGAATGACTGAACGCCAGAAGCTAATGCACCATTAGACAGCTTCCTTGGATTGCAACAAAAAGAGCCGACAGAGCAGGACCTTTATCAGGATCCTAGTTTTCCAGCCTTGTCACGCTAGGCAATCTTTCCCAGCAGCTTCATTTTAAATAACAAGAGGGCACACAATGAAGTTCTGAGGTATATTATGATCACAACTAGAAGCATACAGAATGCTTTGCGAAGAAAATTTTTGCACACAGCTTGTCACATTATGTTACATGAGTGACCCAACAAGATGATCCAGCCTGGCCAACACTGTTCTAGTTCCTAGTACTGGTCAGCCTCCTGGATGAATAAAGCTAGGCCTGGAATCAGATTAGGTGAGAGAAATTATCTGAATCCATTTCAAACACCACCGCAGGTCACCACCAGCCGTTTTCTCCAAAGCAGAAAAATTGGCCAGAAATTATTCAGTAAGGTGGACTTGTTTGTTTTTTAAAATGCCAACAGTACTTCTTACAAGTCACAATGGAATTCTTCTATTGCCTACCATGACCATTTCAACAAGGCAGAGCAAATCTCATTTTCCAAGAATCCTACTTTTTCTCCTGAAAACCACTATCATAAGCCAAGACCCTGGAACTAAATCTCTTTTCTTGGTCTAGTACCAGGAAGACCTCCCAAAGGAAAATCCCACAATGTAGTTCACTTCCATGGCCTCTAGAGCAACTTTTGGAAATGGCTGATGGAAAAGCAGAGCAAGGACACCCAACTGCACTAAATGGGCTAAAATAATCTTGTGAATTGGTCTAAAGTGAGTGCCAGGGAGAGGTGGGAAGCACAGAAATGGCTGAAGAGGGAGGGGAATGACTGCTAAGAGGGCCCTGAAAAAATTCCAACTGCCAAGATACTACCTCCAAAACACAGATGCTTCAGTAGCCACATATAAGATTACCAACCCCATAATAGTCACAAATCACTCAAAAGCTGCAAGCTGTGCTGCAATACACAGAGTACTTGGGAGTTGTATATTTGCATTCTGACATTCTGACACTGAGGCTACCCCACATTTGGCCGTGGGGTAAGCAGCTGTGCCTGGAAGCCTCAGGCCTTACTAAGCCATGCTCCTTCCAAGCTCTTTCCATACTCAATAACTCTTCCTACCTTCAATGTGTCTCCTCACTGTCCATACGGCATTAGGATTACCAGGCAACTCCGAGACCGCCATTTCAGACACCTAGCAAGGTACAAAACAGTATCTTACATCTGGAAGATTAATGAAAATGAAGTAATCTTAGAGACTAACAAACATAACAGAAACAAGACTGATGCAAGCCCTTCTCCTTTTCTATACATCAAAATCCCAGAGACATGAAAAACTTTGAAAAGAAAAAAACTTGAAAAAATCTTGCTGTCTTTGGGAGGGAAAGGAGAAGATGCATTTTTATCCAACATCTTAACAAGAGAAAAGAAGGGTTCAGCTGTTTCACTTCTTTACAGGAATAGTGACTCAAGGTTTTTGGGTGCTTCTATGACTGGCAGCAAGTCCACATGATAGGGAACTTATCATAGCCATTTTAACCTTCCTGCAGCCCCTTCCCCACCCCTGCAACTGAATGGACATGTCAAGACTCAGCACAGGAACTAGTATTCCCTTATACCCAACACCATTCATCAGAAGATTTGCAGCCGACTATGATTCTGAGTTCCTGACTAACACAAACATAAATTAAAGAGACAGAGAAAGCAAACATGGCACACTGGTCAATTGAAGCAAAGAATCCATTCTCAATGTTGGGTTCAAGCTTTCAGATGGTGCTCCACACTCATTCAGGAGACTTCTTACCTCAAGTCCATGTCTCAGAACTCTCAGAGAAGACCGAGGCCCTCTTCCACATGCCACATACAGCTGAGGAGTATCTTCATTTGCAAGGTCAGCAATCTGGACAGAAATCCAAACAATGGCAATAAAAAATTCTGTTTCTCTTACAAAGTAGGTCAGCTTCTGCTTCTCTTATAAAGTAGCAACACAAAGTTGCCTCCATCTGACGTCTGGAGCACAAAAGTAACCTAAAACTGGAGAATTAGCAGTATAATAAGCAACAAACAGCAGGAGTTTCAGAACTATACAATATCTCCATACCCTGGCAGGCAAGTCCAAGTATCTTAACTTCAAAACAGATCACAGCATTTGCCCAAGCCAAAATGGGTCCCTTTCTGTCAGCAAGTGTCTGTCATAGTTTACTTTTTCACCTAAATGATAGCCAAGGCAAGTTTGTCACATGTGGCCATGGGTATAAAAATGATTTTGTCTCTCTTTATTCTCTTTAATGACGTATTATTATAATCAGCCAATGTTTAGACTGGATTTACCACTTTTGTCCAAGGACAGATAGGCAGATATTGTTGTTTGATAGCGTTAAAGATGTCGTTGCAGGATGTAAGATGTTCCAAATAAAGCTGCTTTTTGCAACTGACTGAGAAAGCCTTTTGGATTAAAGGTGAAACGTCTTCGACTTGAGAAAAATCCAGTCCAGATGCCTGTTTTTTAAA
>JANHZU010003215.1:0-42967 GCA_032468055.1 Acrochordus granulatus
CTTCCTTCCTTCCTTCCTTCCTTCCTTCCTTCCTTCCTTCCTTCCTTCCTTCCTTCCTTCCTTCCTTCCTTCTTCGGTTTAGGGCATTGCAGGAAGCCGGAGAACAGGTTAATTCACATCAGGTGAAAGAAAGGAAGAGAAGAGAAAGAAAGGGAGCTGAGGTTTGAATCTTTGAAGGCAGACGGCTGCCTCTTGCTCCCTTTTCCTCCCTTGCAGTCGACGGGCCTCCGATGGTCCGCTCCAGGCACCTCTACGTCCCCCCAAAGCACCCAACCAAGATCGGCTTTGACGAGGTGAGGCAGAGAGCGGCAAGCCAAGATGGGGCTGATCTCTGGGCAGGGTTAGGCTGGCCGCCCCCGCGACACCCGTCGGACTTTCTGCTTGGTTGTCCCGCTTCCCTCGCAGGTTTTTCTCATCAACCTGGCCCGACGTCCGGACCGGCGGCAGCGCATGCTGGAGGCGCTCTCGGAGCTGGAAATCGACCCCTCGGTGGTGGATGCCGTGGACGGAAGGTGGCTGGGCCCCTGACCACTTTAGGATGGTGCTCGAGGGGCAGGTCTCGAGGCCAAGCCTCGCAAGGGCCCCCTCTCCGTGACGAAGCCTCCAGCTTCAGCAGCAGTCTGCCCTTAAGTGTCACCAGGGCTCAAATGCCTTCCCAGTCTCCCTGATTCTCGAAAATCCAGACGGCACAACGGCCTCTGATTTCCCCTCCAAAATTCTAACTCCGGTCCTTGGACCTTTTCTCTGCCAGGGCCCTAAATAGCAGCAGCATCAAGAAAATGGGCATCAACTTACTGCCAGGGTATTATGACCCCTTTTCGGGCAGGACCCTCACCAAAGGGGAAGTTGGCTGTTTCCTCAGCCACCACCGTGTCTGGAAAGAGGTATGACCCAGGTTTAAACGTGGTCTGTCCTTCCTTTTTCAGACCACTCACCACCCTTGTCCTTGGAGGCATCGTGATGGCCAGGATGAAGACGACCGAATTAAATTTGACTTAATTTAGAAGTATGCTTAATTTGGAGAAGAGCCATGTTGCAAATCAGAGTATTAATGGTCTATTTCTTGGTTTTTCCCCTCCCATTAATTATTAAGCATGATCATTCGGCTTTCACTCTGGCAGAGCTCCAGAGCCCTACCTCAACGTTCAAACCATATTTATTCTGCTCTTCAAGCAGAAAGGAGCGGGCTCCGAATCAATCCAGCCAGATCCTCCTAGTTCTCAGGCACGACACGAAAGGAAAGCGAGCTGGGAGGGAAGAGGAAGTATAGTATTGCTGGGAGGTCTGCAGCCGATCCCTCCGATTTCCGCTGATACCTCTGCATGTCGTTCAGATTGTCGAGAGAGGGCTGGAAAAATCCCTTGTGTTGGAAGACGACATCCGGTTCGAGGCTTATTTCAAGAAGCGCCTTTTGAAGCTGATGGACGAATTGGAGCAGACGCAACTCGAGTGGGAGCTGATGTACGCCCCGTGGTTGGTGTGCATTTGGCGAGGGGCCGCTCGGCCTGGGCTGTGCCAGCGGAGGTGACGGGCACCCGCTTTTTGTCTTCTCAGCTACTTGGGCAGGAAACAGGTCAACTCAGACCAGGAGGAGGCCGTGGCGGAAATCCGGAATTTGGTAGTGCCCGAATATTCCTACTGGACGTTGGCCTACGTCCTCTCGCGCCGGGGGGCTCAGAAGCTGGTTGAGGCGCAGCCCCTTTCGAAGATCCTGCCCGTGGACGAATTCCTGCCCATCATGTATGACAAGCACCCCAAGTAAGGATCTGCCCCCCTCCCCGCCCAGCGAGGAAGGAACTTTCTGGGAGAAACTGTTAGCAAGGAAAGGAATCCAGTGGTGATCATTTGCTGAGCTAGGAAATGGACCGGCTAGCTTTTGGGGTGGAGGCTGAAGGTGGGGGAGGCGAATGCCGCCTGCCTGGAGCGCCAGCCGCTCCAAGAGCTTTTTGGGGACCTCCCGTTCCATCTCCGCCTTTCTCCATCGGCAGATTTCTTTTCCCACTCGCCGTTTTTCTTCTTCTTCAGTCTTTTTGCCGTCTGCCGCTCGCTCTTCCCTCGGTTGTCCTCCTGCTCAAAAACCCACCTGCAGACGGGGAATTTGCATCTAGCAGGACTCACAGAAACCACCGTGTAAACCGCAAGCCGCACCCCCAGCCAAAATCCGCCCCCCATTGTCAGATTTTTCTTCCTTTCTTCCTCTTCGTTCTTCTCCGCAAAGGCCAGGAATGGAAAAGATGGTCCAGCCACCTTTTTAAAAGTCAACTCAGTGGAAAAAGCGCCAGAAAACGACCAAAGCAAACAGGGTGGGGAGATGGCTTTTTACGCATGTGCAGCCCAGTTGGGAATCGTGGGCCTTACGGTCCTGAGTCATCTGGAGGACAGATGTTGAGCGCTGCGAAGCGGGCTTGGCTTTCCTTGCTGCGAGCCTCGTTTCTGAGTGATGATATCATCCTCCGAGTGACGGGTTTTGGCTCGGGCTGTTTCCTCGGCTGGCTGGGCTTCGGCACTCGTTCTGTGCGCGCGCATGGATGGTTCTGGAGAACCGGAGAGCAAAGAAAGCGAGCCGGTGCTGCATCTGAGACGCTGTAAAGCTTGAGTTTGAAATTTTGGGGAGAACGTTGGCCGGGATGAGCTTGTGTGTGTGTGTGTGTTCCTGTGCGTGTGTGTGGGCAGATCAGCCCTGAATGGCTCAAAGGGATGAAGCTTCTCGGAGGCCACGATCCCTGAAGACCTTCTCGGGTCCGGTTCCATCATGCTGCAGAGGGCCACAAGACGTTTCGGCATTGTTGGCCTTCTCAGTTTCTGTGAAGGGGGCAAGAACCCCGCTCTCTCCGAGGGTGAGGGTTGTCAGAATGCAGCACCCCTCTTTCTCTGCACCCGCTGGTTCAGGGCGACGGGAGCTCGAGTACGCGGAAACATCAGGAGCGTCTCAGGTTGAGAGAGGCTGGAGGGAAAGGCGGAGAGCGCGAGCTGGGCGGCTGCGGAAATCCAGTCAGCAAACCTGAGTAAATGCAGCAACTGCATTTGCTCCGGCCCCGGGGAATTCTTCGTTTTGTCCCTCTGCACCTCCGCTCCAAACTCTGAAGTGGAGACCTGCTCCCTGGGCCGAGCCGAGCGTCCGTTCCTCCGAATTTGCAGGCGCTCCAGCTCGTAAGGCTCCCCGCCAAGCCCTGCGGCCTGCCTTGCAGACTGCCTGGGAAAGCAATGTGTGTGCAGCGCAGCGCAGCGCGGGCCAAATCCGAGCTCAGCCTTCTGGCTCGCGTTCAGGGCTTTTTCGTCCAAGCTTGGCTGCTGCTTCCAGTCCCAATTTCGTCCCGTTCTCGTTTGGCTCTGGGTTCGCTGAACCTTAATAATGCCTTCCCGAAGCGCAAAAGGGGAATCGCGGAAAATCCAGTTGGTCAACAACCTCGCGTAGTTTTTGTAGGCTCCCTCCGGTGAGTTTGGTCTTCGTCGCTGGTGAGGAAGGAGAAGTACGAGAAATGACCCAGAAAAGAGTTTTGGAGCCGGGAGACACCATCAGCACATTCAAGCTGCGTCGGCTGAGAGAGCAAAGTGTCGGACCTGAAAGGAATCTTGTACATCAGGAATGTTTCTATTTCTCTTGGACACGTGATGTTCGTGTCCTGGAGGGCAGAAAAACAAGGAAAAGGGCCTCTTCCCCGCAGCTGAAATTGCAGGAAAAGTTTAACCGGGAACGCTGATCCACCATAAACTGGATCCAGAAACCACACGGAGAGCAGCGTTTCTATGATACGTGTAACCGGATTGGCTTCCAACCCTAACAGCCGCCCTTGCCCAATGCGCAGAGTTGGACTGGTGCTAACCTGGGCCTAAGCATGTTGTATGAACCCAAGGGTGTGAGATGAGTCTGCCTTTTGCGGAGAGCTCTTGCCTCAGCAGCAAGCAGCCCCCCGTCAACATCTCGAGCAGTGCAGCTACCAAGACTCTGTCCGAGGTCCTGATGTCTACAGCGGCCACCTTTTCTTGGACACAACTCAACAGTTGAGTTGTGTTGAATCCCTAATTTGCGGGGGTGTATGTGAAGTTGGTCTTAGCCAAGCCTTGCCTAACCCTCACTGGCCTGACCCTCTCCGTGGGGAAGCATGGTGCGAAAAAGTCAGCTTCCACTGCTTGTTTCCCTTCAGTCACCACCTGTTGGATGTTGAGCGCTGGCCCAAAAGTGGCCAACTCAGAGCAGGAACTGGAGGAACCCAGCATGGATTTTGTTCACATCTTGTGTGAATTGATTCATTCACATCTTGTGTGAATGACTCGAGGGAGGGAGCAGAGCGCCCTGAACACGGTCCGAGGGGCACAAGATTGGCCATATCTTCAAAGAGCCCCCTAGCTCCGAGTCGTGCTCAGTTTTTAAATATTTTTACGGCGGTAACTGTGCATAACCCCCTCCCTTTCCTCTTTCTCCCCCAGCGAGGATTACAAGAAACATTTTGGCAGCCGGGATCTGCGGGCCTTTTCCATCCGACCCTTCGTGGCTTATCCGTCCCATTATGCCGGAGATGCCCAATGGATGAGCGATACGGAGTTTTCCACCATCTGGGACGATGATTCACGGAAAACCACGTGGAGCGGCTCGCAGAAGACACTGAAGGGTGCCGGCGGCAGCCCCAGAGGCGCAGCCCGCCCTTCCTTCCCCGCAGCGCCTCGGGATGAGCTGTAGCATCTGCCTGGTGAGCCGGGGGCGCAGCAGCCGTGCAGCGGCAGGGAAGCCTCTCCGGAAGCGGCCAGTGGCGGCTTTCCCAGGGCCGCGCGTCCCCTTTCTTTTCGTCGGCCGGATGCCCAACCTGCCTTTTCTTCAGGGAGCTGGCGGAGGGCTCGGCACGAGCTGCGGGCGTCCTCTGGGCAACGCATCGATGCTTTTGTCTTCCAGGGTCTCTTCCGCCATCCTGCTGCGGGAGAGGGAGGGGGGCTGTGCGACGGGGCTCCCACCTTCCCTGCTCTCCCAGGACACACGGCGAGGGCCTGAGTGCTTCGGATGGGAGATCGGCCGGCCGTGCGCTGGTGTGGGCTGGAGGCGGCGCGGGCTCGCCCAGCACAGGGGAGGCGGTCCCTCGCCGGGAGACCCTCTCCAATTTCCCTGATGCAATAAAGATTTCTGCACAGAAAAACGGGGTGGCTACCTCCTGGATCCCCCTCCCTGCGTGCCAGCCTCCCTCTCCCCTCCCTGTCTCCTTCCTTCCTTTTTTCCATCCTCTCTCCTCCCTCCCTTCCAACCTGTCTCATTCCTTCCTTCCTTTCATCCAGCTTCCTTTATCCCATTCCCTCTTTCTCCTCCTTCCTTCCCTCCCTCCCTTCCCCCCGTTTCTCCGAGATCCCCCAATTCGAGGCCCCTCTGGCTGGGAATGATGGGAGCCAGTCCAGCCCTCGTGGCCCCGGCAAGGCCTGCATGCTGGGAGAGGCGGTCCGACCTCGGGCCGAGCAGCTGCTGTGCTCCCTGGGATTCTGCCACCTGTTTCTATGTACGTCCCTCCCGCCTGGCAACCGGGCAGCCGTCCGCCGGTAAAGGTCCGGGCCCCCCGCTCCCTCGCCTGAGAGGCAGCCCCGATTCAGGCCAGCCATGGCGCCCAAGAAAAAGGGGCGCAAGAAAGAGGAGGGCCCCAGGGAGCCGGAGTTTGATGACAGCGTCGTGCCAGAACACAGCCGAGAGTTTTACCTGATTCAGATCCGAGATCTGGAGGGGCGCCTGGCCCGGTGAGTCGGGGGCGGGGGGCCGGACGGCGGGGGACCCTGCGGTGCTTCCTCGCACGCGTTTCGGATCGGAGCAGGTGGGTCCTTGCTTAGCGCCCGAGGGTCTCCCGTCACGCAGCTATCACAGTCGGAGGCGAGCTGGGCGTACTGAAAAGCCGAGCGTCGCCTTCCGTCGCCCCCCGGCCGCAGCAGCCCCCAGCCCTGGGCAAGCGCAGCTCACCGCCCTTTGGGGTCCTCGTCTCTTTTGGGCCCGACGTGCCCTCCCCTCGGGCTGGCGTTCCCTACTTTGGAGCCCTGCATTCGAAATGCTGCCGGTCGCCCCGCATCCCTTCTGGGGCGCCCCACATTTTGAGCCGCGTCAGCAGGCAGCAAAGGGATCGTGCCTGTTGGGGTTTCCGCCGCCGCACCCCACCTCCGGGCCGGCCCCCTCTGAGTCCTTGCACCTGCTGCGCTGCAGGGCCAGGAAAGCGTCTGGGGGATGGAGGGGCTTGTCGGGGAAACGGGGCGATGCGCCTCGATGGCACGTAAGGACTGGAGGGGGTTAGGTAACTGTTCCCTTGCGCTGTGTCGCGGGTTACAAAAGCTGTGTCCCATCACAGACTGCAGCTGTGTGCTTCTGCCCTGGAACTTAGGCTAGTATCTCACGCAGCTTACGATGCTGTAATACAGGCAGTCCTCGAGTTGCGACCGTTTGTTTAGCAACCATTCACAATCACAACGATGCTGAAGCAGATGTACTAGCTCCTCGCACTTACAACGGTTGCGGTGTCCCCTTGGTCATGTGGCCGCAATTCGGGTGCTTGGCAACCGTTGTGCGTTCACACAGTCGCAGCGTCCTACGGTCACATGAAGTGCCCTTCCCAGCCGGCCTCTGTCAAGCAAAGGCAGTGAGAGAAGCCAGCAGGGAAGCCACGGTCGCGTGACGTCTTGGCAGAAATTTTCCTGTTTTTATTGCGGTTGGAAGTCGAGGACCACCTCCGATTTGATCGGGCACATTTTCTTCCGACAAGGCGTTCGACCAAAGACACCCAGATGCCTTGAAATTCAGCCTTTTCTTTCCAAACTACGGATTCCAACTCCCGGAATTCCCCTCCACGACCGCGCTGGCTGGGGAGTCCCGGGAGCGGAAGTCCGCATCTCCGGGAGGTGGGGAGGTGGAGAGGATTGATGGGGCCGACGGTGGTTGGTGCTTTGCCAGATACCAGAAGAAATGGGATGAGCTGCAAGTGAGCGAGGAACTTTTCCGGCGCGAATACGAGAAGCTGCTGGCCGACAACAAGGAGATCGTGGCCTTCCTGAAGAAGGCCCTTGACCAGCGGGTGGACGAGGTCGCCGAACTGACCCTCCAGTTCCAGAGCCTCCAGCAGGCCAAAGACACGGAGAAGGACGCGTTCGAAACCCAGCTGGTCCAGCTGAGGCACGAGTTCCAGGAAAGCAAGGACCAGCTCACGTCGGAGAACATGGTGCTGAGTAAGGCGCATCGGCGGGGGGCGGGCGGGCGCTGCGTGCGTCCAGTGCAGTTCCTCGACACGTGGCGGTGACGGTCTGCGCCGAGGGGGAAGGAGGCGCCCCGGCGAAGTCTCTGGGGTGGTTTGGATTTGCCAGACCGCTTGCTGGCTTCCCCGCCCACCCGCCCCACATGTGGCATCCGAGGCACGGCCTGGGCTGACGCCGTGGCTCTCCCGTGCGCAGCTGGGAAGTTGGCCGCGCTGGAGGAATTTCGGCTGCAGAAGGACGAGATCTTGGGCAGGTTTGCCGAGCGGGAAAACCGGCTGAAGAAGCAGGAGGAGCAGCACAAGGAAATCCTCTACAACCTGGAAAGGAAGGCCGTGATTGATAAGGAGAGGTGGGCAGCGCCTTCCGGGCGGACAGACAGATAGATATGGAGGGAGGGAGGGAGGGAGGGAGAAGACGGACGGACAGACAGACAGATAGATGGATAAGGAGATAAGCAGATGAAGGTGTTGATGGGTAGGTAGGTAGGTAGGTAGGTAGGTAGATATGGAGGGAGGGAGGGAGAGAAGGATGGATGGAAGAGATAGGCAGGGATGGATGCATGGAGAGAATGAAGATGGATGACGGATGGGTGGGTGGATGGATGGAGGACGTGGACAAGAGTCCGTTAGGAGACTGGCAGCATATAAATGTGATACATAAGCAAATAGATGACAGCCAGACAGACCACAAAGGTTCTAAACATGTCATCAGTCACTTTTTTCAGTGCTGCCCTAACTTTGAACGGTCACTAAACGGGTGGTCGTAAATCGAGGACGACCTGCCCCGGCCGGTCCAGCCCTTCCAGGTTCCCGGCTCCAGCCTTGCTTTCCTGCCCCCTCCCCCAGAATGAAGAAGGACATGCTGCACCGGGTGAATGCCGTGGCCGCTGAGTTCCGGAAGGTTGCCAACAACCAGATGGCGGAGACCACCAAGCGCACCATCCGCGAGAACGTGACGGTCAACCTGCAGCTGACGAAGATCACGGACCAGAGCCTGCAGCTCATCCAGGAGAACGACCGCCTGAAGGAAGCCCACGCCGAGGCCGTGAAGCAGCTTCAGTTGCTGGAGCAGAACGAGAAGAAGATGGCCATAAACAGCCTCAGCAACCAGAAGGCGAGTGTCCTCCTGCGCCCGGGGTCAGCGGCTTTGTCCGCGTGGGCCGAGCAGCCCGGTTCGTTGCTCCAGATTTGGGCCCAGCCGAGCAAACGGCTGCTCGCTCGAGGATCCCGTTAAACCCGCCTTCCGTCTGCAGATGATTTGGATGTTGACCGAGAAGTGCAAGGAACTGCAAGCTCTGGTGGATGAGGACCGGAAGATGAAGACGCACCTGAGCGACGTGCAGAAGGCCAGCAAAACCCTCCTGCAGCAGAATTTGGTACTCCGGTAAATCCCACCCCCTTTTTTGGTCCCTTCTGGGTAGGGACCGGAACTGGAGGATTTACTCCTGATGTGCCCTTGTCATCACATTGTGTTGTTACTACAACCAAGAAGTGTTTTTTCCGCCTTCAGTCCGAAGGGTGGGGAGGCTGATGGCCTCTGGAGTGTCCCATTTCCATCTCAGGCGTCTAAAAAGAGATGGCAGGAAAGGAAAAGAAGAGGAGGAGGGAAGAAGGAAACAGAAAACCTCAAATCCCACCTCTTGGCCACTCATTTGCCCAGCCTGCTTAAGGAAGCAATTGAAAGACCCAATGCTGGTCTTGGTGCTGCATTCTTGCTGAGCATCTCCTCCCTGCCTCCTCTTCCTTTCCTTCCTTCCTTCCTCTCCCTTCCCTCCCTCCTTCTTCCTTCCTCCCTGCCTCCCTCCTTTCCTCAGAGAAGAGCTGAGCATGCTGAAAGAAGAAATGAAACGAAAAATGACTAAGGACCACAATCAGTTGAAGCTACTGCAAAGCGAGCAGCAGCGCAGGATCAGTGCCGAGAGGATGCTCAAGCACGCAGCTCAGGGCCTCGAGGAAGCGCTGGCGGTGAGCATTTCCCTTGTGCCTTGAGACCCACTTGGGTCCCGGAGCCGGAAATGCTCAGTGCGCAGCTCAGTTCATCAGTCGTGCACCGGATGGGCTCAGATCCACCCAGGCGTTAAGCTGCGCGCGCGCGAGTTTATTCCACTGGTTGTCAGCCTGACCTCCCAACTCATCGCCTGGATCTCGAGGTCTCAGCCCCACAGCCCCACAGCCCTGCCAGGTTGGCTGGCCCAAGCATCTGGCTCTCCCCAGTCCAAGTCACTTCTTAACCATTAGACCCCAAATGTTCCTGGAGTAAAGCTCGGGAAGAAGAAAATCAGGATCACGCTGACTGGTGGATTGCCAGGAATTGAGCGACAAAGTGACCCCCCCAAGACCAGTGAGTTAGGAAGGGGGGGAAACAAAGACATTCTCACGACCACTTTTGCCGAGAGAAGTTTGGAAATGCGGCTGCGTCCCCCGAGACACCTTCTCTTAAAGAAACTTTTGTTGAAACATTAGCGGGGAAGAGGGTTTTTAGAGCCCCACGGTGTGCATAAATACATGTGCAGGAAGAAACAAGCATCACCCCGAGAATGCCAGTTTCCCTTTGCAACCTGGGCATCCCCGAGCCGTATTTCTCAGCTTTCCTCTGCGCTCCCCCAGGAACAACCGTTGGAGGAAGAGGAAGATGGTGACTTCAGTGTGATCTTCCAGCTACGGCGCAATGACGCCTTGCGCAGCATCCTGAAGCTCCTGCACAGGACCACTGCTCACCTGGACTCTCACCAAGCCCTCCACCCTCTCCACAAAGAGACCAAGGTGATCAACATCACCAACGGGAACAACAGGATGTGAGTTTCTCCCCAAATATCTGCTTGGGGAAGTGGGAGCCGAGCCCATGGCATCACTGTCCTGGGACGGGCAAGGGGATTGCAGGACGCCTTTCCTGATGTGGCCCCAGGGTGGGACCTTATGGAGAGCCACAACCCTTTTGCGAAGCATTTGCTCCATGCATCTTTTGTGACGCAGCTGTGATGGCTGCTGACACCGCACTCCTCATGGCAGGGAAGGTAAGAGCGCACTCAGCCCTTAAAAATGGGTTGGGGGAAACTCAGGGCACGATCCAGCAAGCAACTGTCCAAGGGAGGACAAGGAGTGGGAACTGGGTCCCGCTGGCTGGCCTTCCACCCTAACCCTAATCCTAACCCCCTTGCCCAAGGATTTATGCGTGCCTGCTGCAGGGCTCAACCAGTCCTCCTTCCCTTAGGTCCTCTGATGAATGGCGCATGAAAGCTTCTCGGACCATGTCCCATTGCAACATCTTCAAAATGCCAAAGCCCAGGCATGCCCACAGCATGCCCACCATGATTTCTTTCTCCCCCCGAGAGCTGATCAACCTCCGCCCATATGCCAGTGCCACCGAGGTCAGTGGGGAGCACGGCTTTTGGGGCTGGGAGGAGGAGGAAAACAGGACTGATGCGGGCA
This sequence comes from Acrochordus granulatus, assembly GCA_032468055.1. Taxonomy (NCBI): domain Eukaryota; kingdom Metazoa; phylum Chordata; class Lepidosauria; order Squamata; family Acrochordidae; genus Acrochordus; species Acrochordus granulatus. Next base: position 10,632 of record JANHZU010003215.1, read on the forward strand.
AATTGAGGCAGTTTTGCATCTTGGACAGAAAGTGGCACTCGGATCTTTTGGGCAGAGAAGAGTCTCTTGCCTCCCAGAGCAGTCAGCTGGTAGGACAAGGGACAGAGGCTGGCTGTCCTGCAGTTTCCTCATGCTGCTCATGAAATAAAGGGCTCCTGGTCCTCATGAAACAATATCCCACCCTGAATCCCCCTTTCTCTTCAGTCTTTATTAACATGGAAAGGCAAGAGGAACACCAGCAGCACCCCGCTAGACTGGGAAGATATCCAGGTGCCCAAGACGGTCCACACGGAACAGGACTTGCCAGAAAGAGTGACTCAACATGTCACGCAGGAACTGCTCAGCAAGTAGGGCCAGTGGCTGGTCCGACTCACCCTCCTGGGGACAACAGCATCCCGGTGTGGCTTTGTTCTTAAACATCCATGAGACCTTGCAAAACCGGATGAAAAATTAGAGCCTCCTAGCCAGGAGTGAGCAATGGGACCTGCTTGCTGTGGCTCCACCTGTGGCAGAGACTCAACCGAGGGTGCAGTGGGTGCGTATCCTGCCATTCATCCAAACTGGCTGCTGTTGATTTTTCTGCCTGTAGCCAAATTAAAATTTTGGAGCCCCAAAGTGTTCCTACATAAAGAGGGTGGGAAGGAAAAGTCGGTAGCTGCTCCTGGGCTGGGAGGGAACTTGACTTGGGACCATTCATTCAGTGACTGTGTGACGACGGCGCTGAACACAGCAGCGTGTGACCCCCCTGCCCAAACTTACAGCCATTGCAGCGCCCCCGCAGCTAAGTGGTTGCAATCTGGACTCCTGGCACCCCTTTTGCACTGGAGAGTCAGAACTGCTGTCACTGAGCGTGGCAATCGTGAGTGCCTCATTTAACCACCACTGTGGCTTACGACTGCAATAGGCGGACTCCATTACAGTTGTAAGTCAAGGACTACCTGTACCAGTCCTCCAAGCATTGCAGGGATCGCTGTTTAGAAAGTACCCACAACCTGAGGACGGCAGGAAGTGCAAACTATATTTTCTCATCGCAAAACGTGCACAAAACATGCTAACCGATGCCGGGGCATCAAGGGCAACCAGCCGCAAACATTCCGACGTGGACTTCATAACAACTAGAAACATGATTTTCCATTTCCCCCTAAAACTGTAATTCCAAGGGCACAGAAGAAAATCACATTGTTGCCGGCATCTTTGCTTCCATCAGCCCCCTTCCTGTGGTGGTGTGGTGTTTGGATATCCCTGGCTCAGCGCCCCAGAGCCACACTTCTTTGAGTAAGGTTTGTCCGTTGTGCTAAGCTGCAACTGGTGGGCGAGCCCAGCCTTAGTCCAGGTCTGTCAACACAAAACTCAGGTCCATCTAAAGACCCCCCCAATTGCTTTCACTTATAGTTGTGTTCAAGATGCCTCTGTGCCTTCTGTCTTGGGAGGTGGGGGGACGAGTCTATCACGGGGGCCAGGGGACCCCTGTCTGCTGCACATCTGTTGAATGTGCTGCAGCAGCATGGTGGTTGCACGCTCAAAAAGGGGTGTTAAAACCTCTTGCTCCCTGTTGGTGAACACACTTAGGACATAATCGTCTACAGCGACATTCCCTGTTGGACGGCCGATGCCAATTCTGAGCCGGACCATGCGCTGCCGGGAAGACAGAAAAGGTGTGAAGGATTGGCACCACTTTCACTTCGTAACAGGGTCCTGCCCCAATTCGCACCCCCCGTTCAGCAGAGGGAGGCTGGCTGGAATTTGTGCGCAGGCAGGCGGTTCTGACCACGCACAGTGTTGTTTTTTAAGCAGGCGCTCTGGCCTTGCAACCAGCACATCTGTTCCCTCTTTGACCAGACTCCACCCCAGCATCTTAAGCAAGAAATCAGACCGTGCCAAGCGTGCAAAGCAGGTTTGCTCGGGGTGAGCCAAGACAGGCCTGGCTGCTGATGGTAGCCAAGGATGCTCTCACGTTTGGACAGCCACACGAGGACGTAAGGAAGGGATCTGGAAGCAAAATCAGGACTTACATCAGAGCGCAAGGAGCTGATGCAGGAACGGACTCCGTTGTGACCTCTGAAAGATAAACAAGGCCTGTGAGATCCTGTCCTGTCATTCCTTGGGTTTTTTCGTGTTCAGTCCTGGCTTAACTGTGGCATAAAGGTTTCCCCTGCCTCTCGTGACCAACTCTATGGGGTGGTGCTCATCTCCTTTTCCCAGCCAAAGGGCCAGTGTTGTCCGCAGTCACGCAGCTGGTGCGACTATTTGCCGAGGCGCACAGATCGCCGTTACCCTCCCACCAATTTAACGGCACCTCCTTCTCTACTTGCATTTTGCATGCTTTCGGACTGCTGGGTTGGCAGGAGCTTGGCAGGCAGCGGGAGTCCGCCGTGGCGTAAGGAGTTAAGCCAAAATGACCCAGCCACATCGTACGGGTGACGTGAACCCCAGCCGCAGACCTGGACTGGGAAGCGTCCTGACAAACGGGCGGGAGGGCGGCACACGGAGCTGCTAGAGGTGCTGCTGCGTGGGGGCCGACCAGGACGGCTTGACTGGTTAAGGGCTGCCTGAGCCAGCATTGACTCTGGGGGGCCGCATCGGTTTCTTCCCGGAGTGCACTGTCTTCAAGGTGAGCCTTTAAGCCTTTCTCCGTTGCAGTCAAGTCCCTCCACCTTGCAAGAGCTCTGGACTCTTGTTCTGGGGCCGATCAATCGATCGGTTTCCTGCTCTCACATTGACCAAACCTTCCTGTGGTGCCCGCGCGAGTTGCAAGGAGTCTGAAGGCGCCCGCAAACCAAAGGTGCGATGGCCCTGCACCTGTACCTTGCGCTGCCCCCCAGCTTCAGGGAGACTTTCCCCAGAGGCTTCTCCAGATCATCGTGGACCAGGTAGACATCTTCCGGGCCCAGCCCGTACCTTTCCGCTGATGGGAGAGGGGAGGAGAGGGGAGGAGAGGAGAGGGGAGGAGAGGAGAGGAGAGGAGGGCAGTCAGTGGGAGAGACGGAGCCAGGCGCGGCCAGGGGGCTCCGCTGCCCTGGAGCCCGCCCAAAACCCTCTGCACTGGGGCCTCCTGGAGGGGGGCAGACGAGCAGCATTTCCAGATGGTGGATCGGCTCTTGGAAGGGGACGACGACCGGAGGGAGCAAGGCTGGGGAGCGTCGCTAGCAGAGACCCTTCCGTCCTTCCCTCCTCTCTTTCTCCTCCCCCTCCCCCCGTCATCCTTTCCTCTCCTGCTTTCCTCCCCGATTCTCCCCGTCATCCTTTCCTCTCCTCCTTTCCTCCCCGATTCTCCCCATCCTGCATAGTTCACACATCGCTCTGTGGTCTGTCGGAGGCGGGCTTTGGCGAACCGCGGTTCCTCCCCTAACCGTCTGTATGAACAACGGGGCTGCAAGCCAGCTCGAAGCCCGTTCGTCCGGCGCTGCGGTTCGATTCAGGTTCAAGGCATCCGGCGGCCCCAAAGTAACCGGGGCAGTCGAGCAAGCCAAGGTCAGGCCCACCGCCGGGAAGCCTGTCCACGGTGGCTTGTCCGGCGAGCCACCGATGACCGACCAGCGGCCCGGCCATCTGTCGGGGGTGGCCCTCCCCCGGAGCGGGGGCGAAGAACCTGGGCCGTACCAGCTTTGGCCACAGAGGCCCCGCTGCGGTTCATGAGCTTGCGGGGCTTCACCAGCAGGAGCTCGGCGTCCCCGAGCCGGGCCGCCGCCACGTCCGCGCAGCACTGCTGGTCGCCCTGCCACTGGCCGGCCACGCGCAGCTTGGAGGCCAGGTGGTCCAGCACGGCCATGCCCACGCTGTGCCGGGTGCCGGGGAAGGTGTGGTTGCCCAGGCCGGCCACCTGCAAGGATGGAGGAGTGACGCACGGCCCGAGGGGCCGGACTGGCCGCGGCGGCCCGCTCTGACCCCCGCCCAGGCGCTCTGGGCTGCGCACCCCACCGCCCCCAGGCTGCGGACCGCGGGAACAGCTCGACCCTGGCCGGGCTGGGCCGGGCTGGGCAGGGCGCTCCCTCGATCCCGCTGTGCCTCGGCTGGATGCCGCCCAGGTGTTCGCGGGCAGGCGGGGCAGCGCAGCCGTCCCGGAGCCAGCGCTGAGACGTCGTCCGAGCACTCACGGAAGCCCGTCGTCCGAAAGAGCTGGAAGGGAGCGCCGCCCCGTCTCTGTGGTCACGTCTTCCCCCTCCGGCCCGATTACAACGGCATCTCCAGCTTCACCCCTCGGGGCACCGCGGTCAAACTGACCCACCCAGACCGGAAACTCTTGGCTCCAGACCGGAAGGAGCCTCGCCTCGCCTCGCCTCGCCTCGCTTCGCTCGCGGCTGCCTTACCATCACTCGCCTCTGAGCGGTTGGTAGCTCGTCGCTGCGGCGGCCCAAAGCCCGTCGTAGGAGTTGTCCGAGCGGCTGAGGGCGCATCGCGGCCTCCCCGGCTTGCCTCTTCCCCTTCCCGAAGAGCCAGTTCCGGGGCCGGCCGCAAAGTGAAAAGAAAGCGACCTCGGCGGCCCCGCCTTTGCCAGCTGGTTCCGTTACTGTGACGCCATCGGCCCATGACCTATCACGGAAGGTCTGGCGGGGGGCGGGCACGAGGTTTCCGGCGCCACCTTTCTTATGGGCGGAAGCTGGAGTCTCCACTTGTAATTTGGCTCCGCTTAACAGTGCAGTGAAATACAGTAAAGGTGTTTAGGAGTGGAAGATGCAAACGTATAACTTGTTGTTCTGCACCCTGGGAGCTAAAGCCACAGCCCCTCTAAATGATGCACATTACTGAAGTTGTATTATGAATGCAAATAAATACGTAAACAGGAATAAAAATGATAGGAATGTGGGGATTTACAGGTGACAACATGGTACTCCTCAATGAAAAAAAGAAGCTCTGAGACAGATAGGCAACTTCTTCTGAAGAGATAGCGCTATAAATCGCAGGATCCCACTTGCTCACCTTCTAGCGGGGGAATGGTCTTCCAGGTGCAAAACGTTTCAGAGAACATTCTTTCCCGCAACCCCAGGTGACCTCTCAGAACAAATGCCCTGCAAAAGGGCACAGAAAGATGTTAACCACTTTACTAAGTACCAGTAGTCCTCGTTTGGCAATCACAGGATCAGCAATTCTGTCATAAAGCAAAGGAGGTGCTCAATGAAATCACCACCACACTTTATGATCTTATCCCAGCTTTCCTTTGTTTTACACACCTGTGAAGGTCGCAGATGCAAGGACTGGTCGTAAAGTTACTTTTTGATCACTGTCGTAACTGCGAACCGTTGCCAAACGGTGACCTATACTTGAGAAAGAAGTCTGGCATCTCAGGAACCAGCATAAAATTCTGGAAAGGTGGCACTCTCCTTCCAGCATTCTTTAATGATGCCACTGAGCAACTGTGTGTGTGTTTCCTTGCATCTCCTAGAGCCCTCTGATGAGTTTTAATCCTGGAAGATGCTTTGGGGATCCTTTTAGGGCAGTCTTTCCCATGCAATCTTTCCATGCCTTCACATGATTGCCCTGAAGACTTGGAGGCATGTCAAGAAAAGCTTTTTCTTTTTCCTGTTTTGCTCTTGATCAACCAACAGGTAGTTTGATCCTGCAGAGCTGTTGACATAAAAACCAGAGGACGCGGATCACAAAGTCACCAGAGGAGCGATGGAGGACGAAGAGGAGGTCGAAGTGCCAAAAGCAGGGGTGAAGGTGAGGAAAGGTTTGCAGCTTGGCTGAGAATAAATAGGGCAGATGGACTAGGAGATGCACAGATGGACATAATGGTGTGTGGCATCTTGCAATGTTGCATGCAAAATCTTTATCTCCAAATTATGGGGATCCTTTATGGGAAATCCTGCCCCACAGCCTTCAATTCTACTCATAATGGCTTTGCAGGAACACCAAACCAGCTTTTTTAGAATGCAGTTTCAGTTCTTGGAGGTGAATTCCTGTCCTTCTGGGTGGAAACTGGTTTTTATGTGTTATCTTTTATCTTTCGTGTTAGTTATTTCTTGGAGTGCTTCTGGTTTTACTTGGCCAACCAGGGGAAACACTCTGCAGATGTCCAGAAAATGCACTGATTCTTTCATCCTTCCTGCTGTATAGATGTCGACGATCGTTTTGGAACTCTTCCCCACCGCTGTCTCTGAAGAAAAGCTCCAGGAATCCCGGGAAAAATCCATTGCTCGTATTTTTGGGCCTGCAAAGACTTTGATGAAGACTAGAAATCCCGAAAAAGCCGGGGATTTTGAAGGCATTTTGAAGAGGAAAGTGGACGAGCAGTGAGTGCCAGTTTACTTTTCCCTGAAATGATGAATGCGGGTCAGGGATGTGTAATCTGCTTCTACCTTTAAAGCTCAGCTTGAAACCGTGGAGGGGCTTGTGTTAATGACGGCAGTTGTGTCTTGGTGTGGTGAACAAGTAAGATGTGTCGGGTTTGGTTGTGTCCATCTGGGTTATTCCAGATTTAGTTTGGGATTGGGCCTCAGCCTCTGGTTAGGGCAAGGAGGATTCAGGAAGGAGTAACCAAAAAGAAGAAGAAAAGAAGAGGAAGGTAAAATATACTTGGTCAGACAAGCAATTTTTTCCCTTCCTTGCAAAATAATCAGCACTTGCATGGTCTTTCCTATGTCTAGACAGAAAATCTGCCATTTATGGCTTGTTGAGCAAAGCATGGCTGAATCAATGTGAACTGAATGATTCTGACTACACAGGCAAATTAGTGGACTATAATTCTTCTTCCACACTTTTAAAGTTGCTTCAGGCTAGTGAGAGGAGAATGAGTCCCTGGTACCAACAGTTGGAGTTTCCCTTTGTTTGCTTTTCAGCTGCCAAGCAGGTGATTTGTATTTCTCCCAAGGGGAATGGGAGAAAGCCGTCACTTGCTACACCAAGGCTTTGAATCTGGATCCCAACAAGGTAAATCTGGGGGTGAAAATTGGGACCCTCATTGTTAAAAACTTAAAAAAATAGGATCCACGTGGGTGGTTTGACCAAGTTTGTGGCCTTTTCAGCCACCTGGATGAGTTGTCTACTGGTGAAGCTGGTTCTATAGGACTTCCTATCCATACTGAGAAACCATCAGCCAGGTTAGAAGTGGAGACTAGAGCAGCGTTTCCAAACCTTAGCAACTTTAAGACATGTGGACCTCCCAGAATTCCCAGGCTGGGAAATTCTGGGAGTTGAAGTCCACACCCCTTAAAGTTGGCAAGGATGAGAACACCTGGCTAGATGGACATTCCGAGATGGAGTTGTTTGGGGAAAACAAAGCAAGGGAGGATATGACCACCAGTGCCATTCCAGAAGGTCATCATGGGTTCTTCTCATAGGGAGAAATTTATGAGAAGAAAGCTGAAGCTCTTCTCCGGCTCTGTGACTTCCAGTCTGCTGCGATGCACCTTCGGAAGGTCTATCGTATATCGCCAAAGGAGGATATCAGAGCACGCCTGGCCTTCATTATATACATACAGGTGGAGTTGAGTTGTTGTTCTTGGAAAGGCTTCCTCCCTCCCTCCCTCCCTCCCTCCCTCCCTTTCTCCAAATGAGCTCTTTCCTATTTTTTTCCTGGATTTGAAGAAGCATGAAAAACAAAATCCTTACATTTTGTAAGATTTCTTATCCTTCGCCTGTGCTAATGCCTCACCTTTTCACCCCACTAAATTCTCAATATCTTTTCTCACATAATAAAGGCATTGGGACTTCTGTTGGAGAAAACCCGAAGAACAGTTTTCTGCAACCTGGTCCTTACAACACCCATTATCCTCGTCCCACCAGGGCCAGTCTCTGTATGAGCAAAAGGTTTATCTGGATGCTCTGGACTCCTTCGTTCATGCCTGTGAGCTCCAACCTCAGAATACACTTTATCGCATGAGGAGGTAACTCCTGGGTTAAGGCTATTGCAAAAAAAATGACTTTTTTTGACAATAGGGATTTACTTTGCCTGAGGTTGCCCACTGATTACAACAAAGCAGGACAGTAACCCAGGCGATTGATCATCCTGCTGTGAAGTGATTATTTTTTAAAATAATGATAATCCTAAAATGCCCTTTCCTCGAAGCCCGAGTGGTATGAGGATTGGACTTACTGTTTGAGGGAGGCTCCACCCTTTCTTCAGCTCTTAGCCTCTTCTTGTACAGCTGTCTTTGGACTGCTCCTATGCTCTGCAGGTCTGTTTCCTCATTGCTTCCTCCCTGGCCAGTCTTTTGCAAACGTTCAGTCAAACCTTGGTTTAAACCATAGAGTCACTGAGAGTGAGATAGGGGATGTGAGGTTTTTATTGCAAAGTTTAGAAAATGACTAAATAAATAAACTTCTTTCACCCGCCAGCATTGCCTGCCTGGCTGCGATGAACCGATTCAATGATTGCCTTCAGATGGTCAATGAGGAGGTTGACCGTGAGAAGAGCAACGCCGATCTTTTTGTCCTGAGAGCTCGTCTCTATGAATACTTTGGGAAGGTGAAGAGCTACCTGAGTCCTTTCTTGCTTGTCTCATACAAGTAGTCCTCAGCTTACAACCATTCATTTAGCGATTGTTTGAAGTTACACTGAAAAAAGTGACTTACAACCGATCCTCACACTTACTACCTTTGCAGCATCTTCACAAAATTTGGGTATTTGGCAACTGGCATGTTTTTACAACAGTTGCAACGCCTGGAGTCATGTGATCCCATTTATGACCTTATCAGACAGCTTCTGAGAAGCAAAATCAGTGGGGGAAGCTGGATTCATTTAACCACCCCATGATTCACTTAACAACTGCAGCGACTCAAAAAAAATCTGGTTTGCTCTTTTGCCCTGCCAGGCAAACTGCTGTTTTTGCAACATCCAAGAAGCCCTCGCCTTGGATCCAGACCACGCTGAAGCCCAGCTTATGTTGAAGAAGATGACCAAGGAAGCAGAGAGGTCCAAGGCCTGTGCTGTGACCTTGGCCATCAAGGGGGACCTGAAAGCTGCTCTGCTGAAAATCACCAGGGCCATCAGTTACAACCCCTTGAACGAAAAATATTTTCTCTTCAGGTACCAGGGTGTCTCTAGGAGACCCCCTCAAGTGTGCTTGCACAGTTTTTGGACTTCTATGCTGGAGACCCTCTCAGTTCTGCAGTGGGTGTCAACACCACCAATTAAGGGGGGCGGGTTGGGATGCAGAAGAAACTGGCAATGCATTTTGCAGCTCAGACGGACAGTGGTGAAGACTGTATCGCTCTGAAGCTGGAAAATTTCTGCATTGGGGTTCCTGTGATTTTTCTCCGGGGAGACTTCCACAGAGGGCTGGATTTTTTGCTGTCCACCCTGGATTCACATGAGTTGTTTTGCTTCCTCCCACCTACCTCCAAATCCCTGCAACATGTTTGGAAGAGGAAGCCTCCTGCGCCGGCTGAAAGATTTCGGTGCAGCCACTGACGACTACCTGAAAGCTGTCGAGCTGTCCCAAGCCGATGAAGCCAGCGAGGTGCGACGGGAAGCCGAGAAGCAGGTGCTCCTGACCTACAATGACTTTGCTGTCCACTGTTACCTCAAGGGCTGCTTTGAAGAGGCTGTGTTGCTGCTCAACAAGGCCATCAAAGGAGAGAAAAATGAATTTGGCCTCTACCTTAACCGAGGGGGTAGGTGAAGATATCTCTGTTTTCCTCCAAACGCTGCTGCCTGTTCCTCTGGTGCTGTCTGCACAGAAAAGGCACAGTGTGTGATGTTTGGGGGCAGGCAGGTCTCCAGGTCTAGGGCTGCATGGCCATTGTAGTGTGGAGTTGCAGGAGGGCGGCTGCTTCCCGGAGGGCAAAGAGGCAGTGGAGCTGGGGATGTCTGGTCGGCAGGCAGAGGTCAAGGATGGACCCTCCTCGGCAATTCACAGAGGATGTCTCTCCCTCGGCAGATCATCACTTTAGTCTGGCAAGAGTCTGTCTGCAGGCAAAGGAGTTATTCAGAAGTCGCTCCACGCGTGGTGCTTAGTTTGGTGAGCCTGCCAGCCCTTCCCACTCGCCTGCTGACAGACTTCGGGGTCCCTCTCTCGCAGATTGTTTTCTGAAACTGGGCCAGATGAATTTTGCGATGGCGGATTATCAACAAGCTCTGGAGCTGAGTCCTTTGGACCCCAAACTGCAGCAGCGCATCGCTTGGCTGTACAACGAGATCGGATTGCAAGACTTCCAGGAAAAGTAGGCTGGGATCTGTTGGAAGATTTGTGGTGAGATTTCCTGGAAGGAAACGCTTGGCTCTCGTGGACCCCATGAGATCCTGATCACCCCCCAAAGCCCTCCAGTTTTTCTCCTCTTAGTAGCTTTTTCTTGCAACAGTCCTGCAGCCTGGATAACAGGGACCGAGACTCATCCCGTCCTTGATGCGCGTTTGTGTTTGTGTGTGTTTTGTTCCAGGAAATACTTGCAGGCTGAGTCGCATTTCTCCTGTTCAGTGGAGAACAACCCTTATGAAATTAAGTATTACCTGAACAGAGCAAAGTGTCGCGTGTTTCTGCAGGACTTCATGGGAGCTAAGGAAGACGCGATCAGCGCCTTGCTGCTGGATCCCACCAAGGAGGAGGTGGGTATCTGAACAACTCAACTTTGACCCCCAGATGGAGAGCCCCAACTTGGGGCTGACGTGATCCGTTGCGGCTAGCTTAACCTTTTTCTTTTAGTTGTGTGGATTTCAGGTCCCAGCATCATCAAGCATGCTGGCTGGGGAATTCTGGGAGTTGAGCTCTGTACACCTTCAGGATTCTGGGTGTTGCAGTCCCACCTCTTCGAGCGGCTACGAGCGAGAAACACTGCTTGTACACTACAAAAAAAACAAGAGTTAAAAATGGTGGGGACATCTTCCCGGGTCCAGCGGGAGCTCTCTTATTCTGAGCGTAGCTTTTCCATTTTAAAAACGTGAACTGCTTTTATTTTATTTGTGCTGAACTGCAGGTCCAGATCCTGGTGTGCAACCTGTTTCCCGGGGAGAGCCTCGAGTCCGTCCTCAACAGCAAAGTTGGAGAGTTCACCAAAAGCCTTCTGGACCAAAGGCTCAAAGCTGTCCCTGCCAGCAAGACCTTGCAGAGGTATCCGCTCAGAACCACGAGGAGCTTCATAGTATTTCAGGGGGCCCAGACATGCTTTGAGGGTGTCACTCAATGAAGCACAGCCTGCTCGCCCCCCCCTTTTCTGTCGGCAGCTGGGAAATTCTCAGTCGGCCAAGCAGGGTTTCCATCGGATGGTGGTGGTGGGTTGATTTCTTTCCTTTTTGCCTTAAGGCCATGAACTCTGCGAACCAGAAAGCAGGTGGGAGGTGTACTCCGCAGAGCTGGAGACCCCCCGAGCATGGATCCTATATTCTGTGTAACCTGTCAGTGCATTTCACTCATTTTGGCACCACCCTCCCCGCATGAGCCCAGCCCAGTCGACAACCCCCAGTCGATACCAAACAAGAATAACTTTCGGTGCGTTGGGAAGATTTGGCCCCGTGACCTCCTGCGGGTGGCCACGGTGCTCCCTCTCCTTTTCCACTCTCCTCCAGGCCCGTGAAAGAGGCCGAGTCCCCAGCTGACGACCTGTACGTCCAGATCGAAGAGGAGGCGGCAAGAGCCAAGCAGGAGAAGCAGGTTTCTGAAGAAAGGGAGCTGCAGAAGAAACTTGCTGATTGTCTGCAAAAGTCAGGCCAGGTAGGTTGGACCCTCGGAGGTAGAACAAGGTATTCCCAGAGATATCTGAGAACTACGAATGGACTGCAGAACAGAACTCGAGGAAGGTGAAATGGCAAACCTTCTTCCCCCAGACCGGGCTCACGTCCTGGATCAGAAAAGGCACGCCGACGATACGGCACACAATCGACTCTCTTATCCAGCTTTGGCAGCTGAAAGCCTCCCAGGGGGAACTTTCCCCCCTGCCCCCCCAAAAAAACGGTTTTGTCATTTGGTATATTTGGAGGCGGATTCGTGCAAATATTGCTTGACTGTAGCTTCATCTTTTAAAAAAATATATTTATTCTTGCAACGGCTCCGCAGTTGCTGGACTTCGCTAAGGCTGGCTGGCTATAAATGGGGGGCGCGCGAATTAGTTCCCGGCATCCCTGAAATGATGGCCGAAGGAGGTCAGCTCTGCCTAGAGACTGGGAATCCGCCCCCTGCCCAGATTGTCCCAGTGCACCAGTTTGAAAGCTGGAAGGCTGATCATCCCGGCGGCGTCCCTGCTCAGCCGTGGATGTCGTGAGGGACGCAGACGCTCGCACGGCGTGGGAAGCGGGTGGCAGCGTCTGGCTGGGCTGCGGCGAATATGCCGATGTGTCTCGCAGGCAGACCAAGAGCTGAAGGAAGCCCGCCTGCAGAAGCCGGCGCTGAAATCCAAAACGGTCCAGATTGACCCGTGTCCTCGCCCGCTCCCCAAGGAGTGCCCCAACGAACCGTACTGCTGGAGGAAGTTTCGGGAAGGCATCGGTCATTTTTAGGCCGTCCGAAGCATCGCCTCGCTGCCTTTCTCCAGAATTTTTTTGTGAGTAAAACACTGTTCCAAACGGCTTGTTGTCTTCCAAACCACCAGCTCGGCACGCATCTTGGACTGTTTCGTCTTCACCATGAAGGATGTAAGGTTCCTTCGCCAATTCCATTTGGCAAAAGGCTTGGTTTCTTTAAACAAGATTCCAGAAATTTGGAAAGGGTGGGACAAGGCCATCCCTCCCCTTCGGGGCTCTGGGTGATTTCTGGCGAGCCCGCAAGGTAACGACTATCCAGTGGGATTGATTAGTACCAGGATAACCCTTTCTTCTATCGCTTTTTGCATTTGCGACGAGCCACGAAAATGTATCCGAAACCTGGAAGCAGGAAGCTAGCTTATTTCTGCTGAGGTTGTCACAGATTTTGGAGACTTTATAAAACGTTGTCTTTCCTGCTTTTTGTTTAAATAAAGCAACCTTGTGAAGACCTTACGGTGCCTCCAGGTTTTTCACAACATTTATCGTGTGTTAATTTATCGTGAGCCTCTCGGTATTTTTCCGCACGCGACAGAGAGACCTCTCTTCTTTTCAAGCGGTTCCCTCCCATCTTCTCTGGAGAGGAAGCCACATTTTTTGTGCCAAGCATTCGAATCTGGATGGCATGTCTTGCAACGGTCTGCTTCAGCTCAACCATCATGCACGGTAGCAAAGCCGCTGCTCGGCTTGGTCGCTCATCTTCTGCGGCTCCTTGAACTGATGGCACTAACCCAGGGTGCATTTCAGGAGTATTCCGATACGACTCGTTCCTCGGGCCCTTCAAGATGGTACTTCTGCTCCCTGCAGAGAAACAGGACGAAGGAAAAGAGAAGAGATTTCCTCTGGCCGGTGCTTCTTTCATACCTCTGAGAAACCGTCTCCAACTGTTGATGTGGTCCTTTCAAGGTAGCCGCATCTTAGACAGCACTTAGCAACAACCCACATCCACGTTCGTGAGGTTTACCAAAACAAGCAAAGCCACTCTTGAATTAGAATTGCAACTTCCAGCTTGTTGGATACAAAAACCAGAGTGCGCCTCAAAGTAATACTTGACCCGAGAGGGAGGACAGGAAATGAATTGACTCGGCTGCGCTCAAGGCAGGAATCCGTAAGACCCCGAGGAACAGCGCTGGAGAGCAGGCAGGCGTCCTTCCTGGCGCATCGCGTCAGGAATCTTCTTCTCGTCCAAGAAACCGGATTTTGGACCGACGGGTGGGAGGGGGAGAACCCAAGTTTCATCAAGTCAGCGTCGTTCTGCAAGGGCTTATCGTTGCTTCTTCGGGGAATCGTTCTTTGCTGGAAAGCGAGCTCCAGGCTGCTCTCCGGGCAGAAAATGCCTCTGTAGGGTCATCGGAAGAACAGGATGCGGGAGGCCACAGTTTTGCAGCCGGTGGACGAGAAGATCTCCTCCTCTTTGGGGAAGTAGGAGCAACTGTCCGCAACGGCGTCCGTGACCTCCAGCCGAGGCGAGAGACCCTGGCTGGCCATTTCGTTGACCGCGCACTGCTTCACGTGGTGCCTTCTGAGCGGAAGGAAGGGCACAAAGATGTCGATCAGGTTTTGCTCGATGATTCCCGATTTCCAAAATCCGTCTGCGGGGGGTAAGGAGGACGAGGGTGAGCGGAACGGAAGAGGCACGGGGCCCCCTGGCTTCTATCACCCGTGTGTATTGGCTTTGGGGTCCTGAGATCTGTGTCGGCTTGGCCATTAAGGGATGCCCAAGGCCAGCATTCCAAATTGGGAAGGGCGCATTGAGTGCTGAATACAGCAACGGGCACACAGGTAGTCCTCGATTGATGACCCGACTGGGGAAATGGGACTCACCACCCAGCTCTGAACTTCTGATGGTCGGCACCCCTGCACCCCCGCAGTCACGGGACCGTGCTTCAGGTGCTCGGCGACATGGCCGCATTCACAACCATTTGCAGCATTCCGCAGCACATGGCCACATCTTACGACGTTTGAGAAGAATTTGCGCTTCTGACTACCACGTTTGCTTAATGGCCACCGCAAAAAAAAATCGTACAATCTGTGACTGATCTGTTTTGTGACTGTGATGAGCAGGTTCCATCAGGGTCGTATGTCGAAGACTACTTGTATTCATTGTGGGCCGCTGTTCTGAACTCTCCTCCTCCCGCCCCTTTCTTGGTGAGGCTCTAGGACCGCAAGCGATCCACCAGGCCAGGCGGTTTTCATCCCTTCCTCCCCTCCCTCTGATGATACTCACTTTGGGGGTTTTTAGAAAGAGCGTCCAAAATCGATGCTTCCAGGTCCTGAGGACTGATCTCCTCGCGGTCTCGGCGGGCTCGCCAGAGGTCCAAAGTGATCTGGTTAATCTGCTCTGCGCCCGTATTGCTAACAGCCAGAGGGAAGGAGCTGAAAGCGGGCAGACCGCCTGTTTCACGGTCCCCAAACCTGCGTCGACCCCACCTTGTTACCTGATGAAGACGAAGATGGCCTTCCGGTAGTTGGTCCCAAACACCACCCAGGACGATCCCAGGAACGGTGTGATCACGTCAATCAAGCCCGGGTGCAGATCGTCCATCCCGTCAAAGAGGAAGAGCGATCGGCCACAGCGGGTCAGATTTCCCTGGATCCAGCTTCTGAGGTCGTCCTGCACGGAGGAGAACAACGAACGAATCCACGTGGGAATGAGAAGAAAGCAGTGCTCACAAAGCCCACAAGCAGGCAACCCGGTCCCATCGTCCACGATCATGCCATACCACCATATCCCCATCCTACCGCTGTCTAACAGAGGTTGGCAGGACTGGAGGGAGTCCTGAACTTACAACCATTTGTTCAGCGACCGGTCAGAGTAACAACGGCACTGAAAAAAGCGGCTTACGACCGGTCCTCGCACTTATGACTGTCACAGCATCTCCACAGTCATGCGATCAAACTTCGAGCGCTTGGCAACCAGCATGTTGGTCGCGGCATCCCAGGGCCATTGATCATGATTACCCAGCTGGCTTCTGACAAAGTCAACGGGGCAAGTGGGATTTGCTTGATGGCTGGGTGATTCACTGAACAAGCAGGGCGAAAAAGGTGGCAACATCGAGCGCGACTCACCTAACGCCCTGCTGAAGAATGGAAAATCTGGTCCCAATTGTGCTCGTAAGCCGGGGACTACGTGCACGGAGCAACGGCTGGGAATGGATCACCGGGCAGGGGTCTTGTGAGATCCTGCCTGCAACCAGCCAGCCCCGCGGCGAAGCGGGAGCAAAAGCGCCGCCTCGCAAGGCTCCGCTTGGGGAAGGCGGTCGCAACGCTCTGCGAAGAGGGAAGCGCCTGCGTGCGAGTGGGGCAAAGCAGCCTCTGGCGTCCGTTACCTTGTACTGCTGGAGGTGCTCGGCGTGGGGAAAGTGGACCACCGGGGAGAACCTGTGGACGTGGGCGGTCCGGAGGCCCGACCGGAAGAGGCTCTTGGCCAGCAGGGAGCTGAGGAAGGTCTTGCCCGTGCCCGTCGAGCCGTGGAAGGACATGACCAGGGGCTTGGCAGGGTCGGGATCGCGCACGAACTCCCGCAGCCCTTGGATGACCAGCTGCCTGGCCAAAGGCTGCCCCACCAGGTGGAGGGCTAACTCGCACTCGAGGCCTGGCCGGGGTGGAGAGAGAAACAAAGTGCTTTAGAAGGTGAGGTCCGGGCCCCCCGAAATGCGGCCCATCGCAGCCACGAAAGGCAAGGCACAGCTGCAAGCATGCACCAACCGGCACCTGCCGTTGCCCAGTGCAACCCAGGGTAACGGCAACCCCGTTTCGAAAAACGGCGCCCCACATTTCCTCTCCTCTGCTCTCCTCTCCCTTCCTCCCCAGATCCTGCTGTGAAACTGGGAGTGACCCCAAAGGGCGTCCAAATCCCGTTGTATTGGCTCTGCATTCACAACAGCCCCGCCAGGTAGGATAGGGCAGGTGCCGTCGAAGGGGGACCTCACGCTTGGACCCCCTCATCGCTCTTCGATCAGTTGCCATTCTGCGAATCTCAGCCTACCTGGCAGGGCTGCTGCCTGGATGGAGGAAAGAGACGACAGTGCTGCCTAATGCGGCGAGCGGGGTCGCAGTCGAACTCGCCTCCCTGCGCCCTCTAGCGGCCGCTCTCGCCACCGCTCCCCGCCTGCGCGCCTCCCCCCAGCCTCTCCTCGCCCTCACCCGTGACGTCTGCCCGGAATTCGCACTCGCAGGACGCCGAGAGGCTGCAGTGCCAGGCGCTCGACCCCCGGAGGGCGCCCGAGAGCATCCACCCCTGCAGAGGCGGTGGCGGCAGCAGCAGAAGCAACAGCAGCAGTCGCGGCAGCCGCGTCCTCGCGAGCACGTCCCCGCACCTCTCCATGCCGGCCCTCCGCCCGCGAGAAAGACAAGAAGGGCGCTCCCGACTCCCCCCCACGCCCCGGCCGCCCGCGACTCCCGGCCTGGCCCGCGGCACGGAGCGAGCTCCCAAATGGAGCGAACGGGGCCGCCTCTTCGCTGTGCGCGGGGGTGGGGTCTCGCGGGCGGGCGGGTGGGGCTTGGAGGGATTTAAGCTCCGCCTCCCCGAGCGTCCTCTTTTTTTAAAAAAAGGGGCGGGAACAAAAAAGTGCCTTTTGGGGGAAAAGAAAGTGGGAAAAAATACATTTAGTGTTGGAAATTGAGAAATTGAATTGAGTTCAATTCAATTTCTCAATTGAATTGAGAAAGCCTTTTGGATTAAAGGTGAAACGTCTTCGACTTGAGAAAAATCCAGTCCAGATGCCTGTTTTTTAAACTTTGTTGCGATTTAGTGTTAGAAATAATTATTATTAGAAGAAGCCAGCGAAGGAGAGGCTGAAGCTTGCAGGGGAGAAAAGAATTAAAACGGTAAAAAATCTAAATTATGAAGCAAAGAGGAAGGGAAAGGCAAGGAGCTGAAAGAAAAATGGAGAAAAAAATGCGAGTTTGGATGGCTGGGAGACTGAAGTCTGGAAGTATTTTAAGGAAGTTTAATAGGGTAAAAAATACGAGTTTGGAGTAAAAAAATAAAGTTGTAAGGAAGGGAAATGGGGAACTATCTCAAGAGAAAGTGATTGTGGGGGAAAAACGAGATGTTTATGAGAGGAAGTTGAGAAGATACTGAAATATTGGAGGAGCAGCAGCTTGAAAGCAGGAAAAATAAAGGGGATGTTTCAAAAGAGAAAATGGCTCCAGGAGAGGTTGGAGGAGGAATTGGAAAGGAAGGGAAAAACGGAAGAAAATGTCGACAACTGTGGGATTTATTTAGACAGGAAGGGGAAACAGGTGGGAAAATGGCAAAGGAGGAGAGGAAAAGCTGAAAATCATCTTGAAAGAAAAGAAGAAAAGGATGCAAAGCCTGGGTGAAAATGTGCAGCTGTTGAGGAAAAAAGGAGCGTTGGCAGAAAAACAAGCGACAATCAAGCAAGCTGCGATCTTCCTCAAGGGAAGCAGAAGAGATGCTGGAGGAGCAAAGCTCCCAACAAAATTCCTCTCTGATTTTCTAAACCTATAGAAATCAGTCAATTTCAAGTTCACTAGTCAATTTCACACCTCCCTAGGAAAATGGCTTCACCGCCTAGTCAGTTTCGGGCTTGCTTGGATTCTTTCTGGTCAGTTTCACCCTCCCCTGGAGGAAGATGGCTCGCTCGCTCTTTACACTCAATTTCAAGCAGGGCCCTCTGGGGTGAGATAGACTTTTGTTAATTGCAACCCGTCTCCACATTCGAAGGGTCTCTCTGAGTGATTCCAAGAGCCGCTTTTATTGGAAGGAAAAAAGTCTGGAGGCGTTTGAGCAGGGCCAACCGCTCTGGGCTCACTTTTTGGCCCCCTTAAAATAAGCAGTGGCAGTTTTGGGGCCATTCTTATTCTGACCTCAGTTTTAAACAAGAAATTGGCATTTTTCCAGTTGCATCCTATGTAGGCTTCCTCAGAAGTCACTTCCGTTGGGTTTAGAGAAAGGTGCTACGTTTTTAAGCTCAAGCTTTGGAAGGAAAAGGGGGGCATAAAAAGGATTTGATGCATGAAAAGACAGAGCATGTAGTCATATAGCAACCTGTTCGTGATCGTATTGGGGGATATTCTCTCCAGGTGCCTACACTGCATTTTCCACTCTGTTCTTGTTTTTAAAAAATGCACTGAGCCATTCTCCCCCAATGTATCATTTTTAAAAAACAAACGCAGCAGTGAGAAAACATGTTTGAATCCACCGTGAACACATCTGGAAGAAAAAAAGCATAAAAGTTTATTGTATGCAAGAATCAAGGAACCACACTCCATTGTGTATGTACATTCATTTACAAGACCCAAAGGAACAATGTTCGTTATTTACACGTGAGATTTAAATACGTTTGTACATACAGCATATTTATATCTACATATATCCCCCAGATGGATTTCTTTTTAATTTACAAGAGGGGAAAAAATGTAAACAACCCCTATCCCTAGCATCAGAATGGAGGGAACAAGAGAAAAAGAGGGAGACTAAGAAAATAAAGGAATGTTAAGCTGGTATAAATGCAGACGGTGGTTTGGGTTTCTCTTGAAATGCGAGGAAGATGGCCGTGGCCAAACTTCCCCGCACAGACCAAGCTGAATGGAGAATGAACGTTGGAGAGGGCAGAGATGCCCATGAAAATGAAAAGGCTACATTTTGGAGTCGCCTGGCTGTCCGTGGGTGCGCCTTTCCACCTTCGGAGGTTGGGGCACTAAACAAACCCTGATCACCCTCCGGACCCCCAGAGACAGCTGTGACCCTCGAAGCTGGTGGAAACTGCTCCGCTTCAGTTCGCGGTGCTGGAGAAGAAGACGGGAACCACCCAGTCCTGAAAGGAGCAGGGAGAAGATTCCTGCACGCCGGTTTCAAGCCCCAAAGCCAGGCATGAAGTTGGCTGTGAAGCAGTGCAGAATTCTGACTCGGGGGTTTGCCTCCCTCGGAAACCACGCTGTGGATCTGTGAGACTAATCTGCATGGCTGATACCGACATGCTCTGCCAGTGCATTATCTTCCTCCGGGGTTTGCAAGGTGGCCTGGAGGAGCTCGGTCACTGTCACGTTTCTCAGGAACGAAACCAACCCAGTCCCTGATTGGTTTGCTGATTGTCAGTATCCCCTGCTGAGAAAGGCCGTGTTGGGGGGCTGCTTCCCGGCTCAGCTGCGTCGCCCTCGGTCCAAAACTCTCACATGGCATCGCCCCCTGCCCGCCTGAGACCCGAAGCTGCCGGAAAGCAAGCGGCAGACGCGTTCTTTGCCATCTTGCACCCATCGCCAAGCTACAGCTCGCTTGAACGCACGGCTGGCTCCAGTTTGTGGGACAGTGCGGTGAGCACCTTGTTGAACTTCTCGTAGCGCTCGCTCTGGCTGCTCTCGGCTCCCCGGCTCCCCCATAAGAGCCGCAGCTGGAATTCGGTGCTGAAGACTTCCAGGAGCTCTGGCTGTGGCTGGAAGCCTGCAGAGAGACGAGGATGCCATTAAGATCCTGCCCAGCTGGACCAGCTGACGCTTTTCGATCAGTTGAGTCCTCACAACACAGTGCAGCACAACGGCCACCAGCTGAGGTCACAACATCCTGCCATTAACCATAGTCGACAAAGCACAGCTAGGACCATGACCAAATCATTTTGTGGGGTTAGTCTCGGGCAAAGAGCATCGCACTGTTGGGACTCCTATAAAAGGATGCGCAATTCCCCGCGCCCTTCCGTCTGACCATCGACAGGCATCTCTTCCAAGCATCTCTTTCCTATCCAGACTTTCTATAAATCTTTTCTCTGCTTCAAGCACCTGTTTTACTGCTTCTATGGGAGTCTTTCGGCATTCTGGGCACAGCCATGCCCTCTTGTTTCTAGAATGATCTCTGGCTGAAGGACAGAATCAAAGTTGGTGGTTTTGATGTCCCACCACAGTGATTGCAGTTTGAGGCATTTTCGTACAGGCATAAAGGCTATATCCTTCCCATGTGCATCTTTCCAATGCTCTGTTTTGCTATCAAAACATCCCATGGCAGTTATTTTTGCTTCATCTCTAACTCATTCAGCAGCTCAAAAATGCCCAACTACTAGGCACTTCCCTCATCCTTCCCCTCCCTCCATTGGGTTTAGCTCCATACCTTGCAGTTTCACCTCTGCATTGGTGTGGTACAGTCCTCCGTGGTGAGCCACTGTGCGTGCTGCCTCCAAGTGGGCCATAACTACCTCCACTCCATTGTCCAGGTTCTCCCAGGGCTCTGGCTGGTCTGGCAGTGCCATGTCTCGTTCCAGAAGGGTAATGAGAGGCACGATGTGAGGGAAAGTAGTGTTAGATAGGGGTGGTGCTTCTGGAAGGAGAAAGAGATCGGCTTGTCAAAGGAACCTCTTCGGTGTCACCTTCCCAACGTGGGCTTCTGCTTCTCAAAATATGAGAGGTCCTCTGGGCTTTCTGGATAAGATTCTGGGTTTTAGGATATTAGTTCCCCTTTGACCATTCCCTTCTGGTCAGGCATCATCTGCAAAACTGCCTTGGAGACAACGTTTTAAGAAGAATTTGTGGAGCATGATCTACTCCGCAATTGATCTAAGTGGCTACAAATTGTCCTCCGCTTCACTTTTAATGTGTCTTTTTTTCCTAAATTGCCCCCATGGCAACTTTTTCTAGAATTTACAAACTAAAGGTTATGTCAATGACTCCTAAAGCTGTGACTTAAAAGACAAGAAAAGACGGATTCGGATAATTTCATATCTCAACTGACCAAGCTCCGGATGGTATCTCGATTCTACTTCCCTTCTACTCTCCCCAGGTGAATACAAGGCTGTCCTTATTTGATATCAAAAAAAGCTCTGACTGAAAAGGCCCCTTGCCTAAAAACAGGAATGCACCTGCTGCTGTGCACATGCATAATTACAAGGTCAAATTGGGTAGTGTATGACTTTTGTTACTTGCACATGACAGATTCTTTGTAACTGGGCTCTTCAAAGAATGAAGTGACTAATGAAGTAATAAATGAAGCAACGCAGATCCCCCGTGCTCGATTCAGGAAAGGGTACCCAGCTCACCTTTTCCTTCGTTGAGGTTCTTCAGAAAAGGCTTGAGCTTCTTCTCGTAGAGGATGGCACCCTCCGTGTAACGCTGGCGTACAACCATCCAGGTTTGCTCCAGACGGGAGATCTGAAGGCAGAAGAATGAGGGGAAATAGCCAGTTGTGGGGCAGAGACGCGGAGGGATAGCCAGGCAGAGCTTTTCTAAGGCTTCGATACATTCAGGAGCTTCTGCCCTGGGTCTGCAGTAGCTTTCCCCCGCTAGCAACGTCTGAACGTCGGTTTGTGCAATGCCCTGGCAGATACCTGGGTCATTTCGAGCGCGTTCATCACGGCGGCAAAGCTGTACATGTTGCCCATGGTGCTCTTCAGCTCAGCTGCCAGCTGAATGGTCTTGTGGAGGAGAGAGGCCCGCTCCTCCATGCTGCCCGTGCACCCCAGAATATCCACCGCAATCATAATGGTCATGGTGTGGAACCTAAGACACAGCCAGAGGGGGACGTTGCCATCAGGTCTTCTGAGCAGCCGTGCCCGTCAGCCTTTGCTGGATTTCACGCAACCAAGTATGGCTTTCAAAGGTTCCATGCCTTAAGGACTAGAAACCTGCAAGCAAGCTGTTTGGCACCCAGAGCCAAATTCTGGGCCCAAGAAGGTGGCAACAAACCTCACGGACCAACCTGCCTGCCCCACGCCCTCTTGCCTCACCACTTCTCATCTCCTTTGCTTTGTCATGCGTTCGCACTCTTACCTCTCCAACAAATCCAGCCGAAGTTGATGTCCGTGGGGCAGGGTGAGCAGCTCCATCCCCGAGCTGACTCCCATGAGCCTCTGCATCTCCTTGGTAACCCCCAGTATCCTAGCAACCTGCAACAAAGGGGACAAAGTGGTTTAATCTCTGGGTCCTTGGATGGAGAGGGGACCGTCTGCAAAGAACAGCAGAAACGGGAATCGTAATGCCTGCGGTAAATTCTCTGGCCGTTCCATGCATTCATTCTCCCAGGAGGAGCTGCCCTGTGCCCCAGACCAGAGGAGGGAAACATTGTTTCAGCAGGAAACGGAACCGAAGTTTCTTCTGCAAGGCTGCTCTGTTCTGTTGAACAGAGCAGAGTCTCTATCCGCCTTTTGGGATTCCCAACATAGTGGCACTGATTCTTGTGAAATTCATTGCCGGTTCTCCTTTCCTTTGCCTCTTTACACGATACCAGTAAGACATAAATTCGGCTGTCAGACAGACCGAAAACAAGTGATTCCTCCTTTTCTCCCTGCAATCCTGGGGATGCCCTCTTCCAACAGGAAGCAACTCTGAGTTACTCGATTCAGTTAAAAAAAATCATCCGTGGCCTCATCCTGTAATTTTGGAAGAAGAGATAATGTGATGTCACTAAGTGAAATAATGACATCACTCATGCTGCAAACCCATTAGGGAAGAGAGGACCCCAAGAGACAGTAAGAATCTGTTAGAGGAATCTTTCCCCACCTGATGCCTTTCGTATCTCTGGGAGATGCTCTCTGATTTCTTAGCGGATCATAGGAAGATTGAGAACTGGGCTCTCTGCTAGCACAGAAGTTTAAATTGATTTATTACCAATGATGATATGCCACCTGGTTCAGGGGAGCCTTGCATGGAGAAACCATCACTGGAGGTTTTCAAGGAAAGATTGACAAGCATTTGTCCAGGATGGTATCAGGACTCCTTCCTTGTCGGGGAAGGGGTTGGACTAGAAGCCTCCAAGCTCCCTTCCAGCCCGAGGATTCTGTGATCACAATTCATAAAATCTGGGTATAAAATCTGAAAAGAGAACCAGCTCCCAGTGTTGACGAGCCACCATTAAAAGCTCTCCCTACCAAATGCTCTCCGGAAGAAAACTTTCCACTTTACTTCTAAAGGAAAATGATGGAGAGGGGGGTGAAATTGACTTGGGGGGCACAATGGAGAGGGAGGCACAACAATAAAAATCATCCCCCAGTTTTCTGGAATATATTTTAGACTCATCTCGAGCAATCTGTCCAGGTTAGCTGGAGAAACTGAGCAGATTTGGCCCCCAAAAGACAACACTAAGTTCTATTTCGTTGCATTGCTCCTAGCTGGGCTGAAAGAGAGCGACCCAAAGCCACCTAACTGGCCGTGGGAGGACTAGATCTCACAGCCTCCCAGTCCAGCCCCAGACAGCCTCTCTTCTTCATTCCTATTCCAGTTTCCAAGCCCTTGAGTCACTGCTTGTCTCTGATTAACGAAAGAGCCAAGAGAGAGAGGGGGCAGAAAACACCACCGACAACAACCACAGCTTCATTTTCCACAAACCCCTGCTTGAAATGAGATGAACCTTGGGGAGATGACAGAGCGGCAGCTACAGAGCCAGGCATCCAAACCAAATCAGGAGGAAGCATTTTTAAAATCATGCTGATAAACTGCTCAGTACCTGGCTGAGCCATGCCACCTCCCTCCCTCCCCGCCAGCAATCTCCCCCATTTTCCACCCACCACTCCACAGCGATGTCTGAATTGGAGCTTCGGCTGATGTGCAGATCGCCGACAGCCCTGAGTTGTCTCCCCGGCTGAGAGGCAACCGAGCGGATTCCCTGACACAGTCCTTGGCTGTGGGGAGGGCCGGAGCAGAGCACCCCTTTTCCACCCGGCAATCGTAACACGCGCGCGCAGAGCCGATCCCCTGCCTCTCCTACCAGGCAATCCACTTGGGTGATATGCTTGGCGAGTGTCCTCGCGTCCCCTTCGGCGAGCAGTTCCTTGATCTTTTTCAGCACCATCATTTCCAGCGGCTTATTTTCCACAGGAATAAGCAAGGAGTGGAACAGTGCGGGGTGGAATGAGGATGTCCTTTCCACCACCGGGACTACAAAGCCCACCGTGTCCTGCTCCGGCCTCTTCCTATGCCCAGCTTCCCCTTCGGAGCCATTCAGGACAAACCCTCGCTGGCACTCGTCTCCCTTTAGCCTCTCCACGTAGCTCTTGGCGGGCATCAGCTTGCTCTCGGGAGTTGGCCTGTCCCACTGGACCGGGGAGGGTGGATGCAGCTGGCAGTAATGTCCTGAATCTGGGTCACTGTAGCTGCTGGCAGAAGGGGAAGGGGATGCTCTGGAGCACCCATGGGAGGGGGTGGAGTGGGTGCTGTCCGACAGCTCGCCCTTGCTGCCGTTCCCCTGGCACAGCTGCGGCTCGCTAGAGCGTCGGATAACCGGGGACGACGGGGTGGCACCGTTGCCAGCGTGGCTCGCTGGTGGCTTGAGACGAGTAACTGCAAACAAAGAAGCAGACGAGCCTGGTTGTCACAGCGCTGGGCTATTTGCAGGCCCTCAAGAGGCAGGAGCAGCTCAGCGCAACTTCGCTGAGAGGCGTGCGCGTCCGTTCGGTGCGAGATCGAAACGCACATGCGGGGGGACGTTGCGCCGAAGGGCCTCGTGCCCCTGATGCGAGCTGAAATGCTCCCAGCCAAATGCATTTGGTCGTTCGGAGAACGAGGGACCTTCGAACAGGTTCGCTGGAATGTACAGAAGAATCCCTCCGAGGAAAAGGCTACGCCCGTGCACGTCATGAGTGCAAACCATAGGAGCTCTGCTTAATTTGCATTTAAAAATACAGAACGGGGCGGAGCCTCCTGCATTCGGGTCTTAATGTTTAAGAGAATCCCACGCCCTGCCTTAGTATTTCTGCTCTTTAAGGCATATCCAGTTTGAAGGGTTGTCGAGCTGAAGGGCATTTTAAAAAGAAAGATTCCAAAGAAGGGAACGACGTGTTGCAAGTCACACGTGGACCACAGGCTGAGGAACGGACGATTTATTTCCTCACCCATTTCTCCTTCGTGGTGAAATGCACTGCCTGTCTCTTTAAGACAACACTGGCTCAGCGGAAAACTGGGGGCTGCATTCTCACGTTCTAAGCTGGATAAGCCGAACCTCGGCTCGCCAGCCCCGCTGACTGCTTAGTTTGCGGTTGGGCCGATCGCTTTCTGCAAGGTGGAGCAATGGACGGCATGAGACGTGTGCCGCTGCTGCACGTTGCAGAGAAAATTTGGCCCCCAAATTCTTGCAGGCAAGAGCCCAGCGCAAGTGCAGAACGGCTGGACCCGTGTCATGCCGTCCACCTCGTGCATTATGTCATTGTCAACAGAGGAGGAGTCCTGTGGTTGTATGCAGGGTAGAAACCCTGTAAATGGGTGAGTGAAAACATGAGATTAAGTTGGATAAATAAAATCATGCAGTCACATCATTGTGTGCTTTTAAACTATCCGAATCCTTGAGACCTGCCTAAAAATGCAGGGTTGATGCAAATGCGCGCGTGCACACACACACACAGCCTTTCAGACAATGCCATTCCTACCAGTGCTATAAGCTGGAGTGGCTGGGGTCTCAGAGATGGGAGACATGGGCGAATGGAGGTCTTGGATCTGGTCCACACTGACAGCACAGTTGCGAATGATGTCCCGGTGATGTGGCAAGGAGACGCTAAGGGAGATAGGAATGGGTGAAGGTCCCTCCAAACAAATCATAACCTGTCATAACATGGGGCTTGGAAACCCAGTTAGAAGGGTTGCTTTGAAAAAAGAACGCGGCTTCGATAAAAGGCGCATTTCCTCGAAGGCAGAAACCCAGATCCGGCCGAATGACCAAACCTCCCGTCTCCAGCTAACCTCTCAATTGGGGTTGGGGTAACCCCGTTGCAAGAGTGAGGATCCACCCTTCAGTTCGACAATCCCCCTTCCGGGACGTGGGCGGGACCCCCATGCTCCAAGATGGCGCCTTTCCAAAAACTCTACCTGGTGGGACACCCGTCGCTCCTCGTGATCTTGTCAGCGGTCAGTCCGTCTGTCATGGTGATGCTCCTTCTTTTGATGTGCCCCCCTTTCTGGCCAGAGTGGCTATGGGAGCCACTGTGCTTCCCATTGGCGAGTCCGTAGCTGGCCTCCAGGTAGCGCAGCGGGAAGGTGCGGTTGATGGGGCAGTAGAAGATGGCGTTGCTCTGCTCCGAGACGGGCTTCCGGTTGCCCACGTAGAAGCGCACCAGAGCCGGGACGTTATCGAAACTCTCCTGCTCGAAGAGATACTGGATGTGCGTGCGGCCTTCGCCGGACTTCACCATCGCCTTGTTGATCTTGAAATGGAGGGCCTCGTTGCGCCAGCGGCAAGTCAGCACGTAATCGCCCAGGCTGGTGAGCGAATCGCGGATCAGGAAGTCGCCGTTCCTCTGCACCAGGCTCTCAGACACCTTCGGAAACCCAGGCGGGGGAGAGGCGTTAGCCCTGCTCTGACAACGGCCCTCCTTCCTCAGAGATGCTTCTGCTGAGATGGGAAGCCCCACAAAGGCGCCCAGAGCTCGGGCTGGCCGGAGGAACCCAGCTAGTGCCATCTACGCTTCTGAGGGCCAGGGCGTGTGTGGCAGGGCTCCAACATCGTCCCTCCGCGACACCTGAAGCTTGAGAGGAAGGAGAACCACGCATCTGGCCCATCAGTTTGGTCGTAGAAACCTCTGAGCGCGCCTGTCCCTGGCCAGCTGCTTCCAACACTGAGGTGCATTCTTGCTACGCGGGGCCACTCAGGGACCCCCTCATCGCCAAAAGTCGAGCTTCCTAGCGTACCTTGCGTTCCTCACCCATTTCTCTTCTCCATGCAACTCATAATAAGGGGATTCAGTCATCCACGCCATGCCCTCCGCAAGACTGAACTACATGTTACCCCATTTCTCCACCCACCGAAGAAGCCCTGGCTGAAGGGTACAGCCCTGCTAAGGTGATTCCTCTCCCTTCTCTTGGTCGGACCCAGCTTATCCCATTTTGGCCAGTGATGCTCTTGGCCAGAAGCTCTCACCTCCCGGGGGATGCGGCCATGATACCAGGCGTGACTCCGCAAGTCGGAGCTGCTCAGCTTCAGCTCTTCCTCCAACTCCTTGTGAAGCTTCTCAGGCGAGGAGTCAAGGATGTACTTCTCCTTGGAGAACTGCAGAGAAGAAGAAGAAGAAGAGGGACTTGTCAGTCAACCGCCAACCACCCAACATGAAAAGTAGAGTTTTGAAGTTGGGCCACCTCTCAGAAGAGATTTGTGGCACCTCAAATGAAGATCAGGACAAGAGACGAAAGGACTGGTTTTTCACTGGGAGGGGGGAGTAGGAAAAAAGGGTGGGTCTGGTGGATTCATCAGAGAAGGAATAATTTTACTTTTTCAGGAACGCCGTTTGGCTGCTGCAAACAATGTTTTTGTTAGGCTGAGGCAGAAACAGACACTTTGTACTGAGCTCAGAAGAACGGCTGCTGTGGAGCAAAGGCTGCACACGTGAATTGGGGAGCAAACACAGCACGCCAATGCTGGACGGCCTTCCCCGCCTTTGGTTCAGCACCGACGGCGCAGTGCCTCAATTGCTCTCACGTGGTGCCACAATTCCTGGTAGCTGGGAAGCCAGCCAAAAGGAAGCAGGCCTGTCAGCTCACATGAGCTGTGAAGTGGTTTCGACAGCGGCGAATGGCCGGTTGGCAGCAGACGCTCAGCTGTGAGATCCGCTCGCTTGTCCAGCGCTTGACTGATGTGCATCGGAGCATCTGGCCGGAGCCAAAGCCCAGAACAAGCTTCTCCTGAAGTCTGCTGCCACCATTGCATTCATTGTGCAATGCTCTTCCAGCACACAGCTGATTATTTGGAGAGACGCT
The DNA here is from genome assembly GCA_032468055.1 of Acrochordus granulatus. Lineage (NCBI taxonomy): Eukaryota > Metazoa > Chordata > Lepidosauria > Squamata > Acrochordidae > Acrochordus > Acrochordus granulatus. The sequence goes on from JANHZU010003215.1 coordinate 38,641, forward strand.
GACGTGGTCTCAGCAGAAGCGCTCAGGGGAGATGGAGATAGAGGTGGCCAATATTTTGCCAGCAGGCGAACGCAGCTGGCCACCAGCACCCCACCACCCTGTTTGACCCTTTATTACACAGCTGCTTCCCTCCCTGATCAAAGAGCGCCGGGCGGATCCTCCCAGTGCAGGAAAGAGCCTGAACCTGCTCCTGCATCAGCAGAGAGGACCACTGAGCTCCAAGGCTGATGGTGAAGTTGACGGTTCAGGATGACCCATTTACCCACTATTCGGTGCTCTTTACAGCACCGGCGACTTAAAAAAAAAGCCCACAGCTTTTTCAGCTGCTAGCTAGGGTTTTTTAAAGCACCCTCTGTGGTTTTAGCTTTTTTTAAAATGTGATCACAGTCTCAGCTAATTTTACTTGCGATCCTGCTGGTTACTGTGCATGGTGCTACCCTACATTGCGAGAAGGCCAAGAAATGATGTAAGAAGCAAAACTAATGTTTGGCTCCAAGGAGAGATCCGCGAACGCTAAACTCGCTCTGGTGCTCCCCAAAAGATGCTTTCTGCATTATTTTCACTTGGTGGAACAACGGGAAGATTGGCAGAGGAGGGCATCACTCAGGGCAAGAAATGGATTTTTGTTGTTCGCCACCTAGGCTCTGTTTTCTCTCACCTATGGATTTAAAACCGTTTCCTGGCTCACAATCTTCCTAAACAAGGCAACCCAGCCAACAAATGTGAAACAAAGCTGGGCAGACTTCCCTATACTCCTGCCCCACCAATCCTGACACGTCTGCCAACAATTGCGCTCTCATGTGCATGTGCGCAAACTCTTATTTCATGGGCATGAGGTTACATTTACAAAGAAAATTACCATGGTCCCAAGAATGGGATGGGAAGACAAACACTGCCGAGTCCCTTTCGAGTCTCATTAACTAATCAATTGGGTGCATTTAGCTGAAAAGAGCCAGGAAGATGAGCCTTGCAGCCAAGAGAGGGGGAGAGAGAACTGAGCACATGCAAAATTCTTCCCCTTCTATTTTTTCTACCACACTGAACACCGTGGTGAAGTTTTAAGATGTTGGACCAGGATCTACAAAATCCCATTTAAAGCCACTCTGAACTCTGAAAGACCTTGGAGCAATTCTCATTGTCCAACCTCCTTGGCAGGCTCTACATCCATTCCTAACCACCGCAGATGAAAACATGTGCATCATGATATTGCAATATCAGCTCTGCTGGTTTTGTCTCTGGGGTGCAACTATGCAAGGAACAGATTCTATCCGGGGGGCTGTGCCTTCTTGAGCTCATAGGGGAAAACTTAACAAACCAGCTCCCTTCTGCAAAGGGTTAATCCCTTCTGTGGATGAAGCTTGAGAGTAATGAATAATAATGACAGATTTAGATAGGAAATCTTCTGCATAAAGATGAGCTTTCTCTTCCTGGCCAAGCACCTGAGCCTTAAGCATATAGTCCCACCCTCTCCATTTCTTGCAGTCCTCTCTTGGGGGAAAGAGAAGGTAATGATGTCATGTCTCAGCCCCATGAAGCCCAACTCCCTTTGACCCTGGCCAAAAGATGGAGGAGGAGGAGAACAGGCACAAGGGGGTCAAATGCTGCAACAGAAGAAGTTCATCTGGAGCAACTGGGCTTGCATTTTAAGTGAGTCGGATCCCACCCAGTTCTTCCACCACGCAGATGGGCATCTGTCCCAAAGTCTTTATCCATCCCTCCTTTCACTCTGAATGCTGCATCCCTTCCCTGGCCTCCCATTGGCTGCCAATGATGTAATAGTTTCAAGGACTGGGTGTGCTGCCATTGGTGGGGAGAGGCAGAGATGCTGCTGTCAGCTGAAACACACACGCACATCCCAAGTCATTCACACGGAGTTCATCAAGGAACCAGGCACTTAGCCATGTGCAAAGAGTCCTTGCACCAAAGAACAGGTGAAGAGACAGGTATTGGCAACAGGTCCCAATGAAGTCGCTCGGGACATGTGCAGTGACCCATCTCTGGAAGGACCCAGTTTGGGAAAAGCTCCAGCAAACATATTACTCACACCACCTTCTTTATGACCCTGGATGGAGAAGAGTCATGCCTTCCTGGACCACAAAACTTGATCCAAAAGATCAGATGTTTAAAATGGGGCCCTGTCCTATAACCATGGGGGCCTCCAGGACCCCAGTCTTTGAATTCAGAGAGGATGTAGCTGCAAGTGATGCAAAAAAAGGACCTGCCACTCAAATTGTGCCTGTGTGTGGCAATCAGAAGGTGCACACAGCACTGGAAGAAGGTTATCCTTTGTCATCACATGAAGGGAATTTCATATCCTCTTTTGCAGATGATAAAAATGAAACCGGTATTAAACAGAAATCAGGCCAATTTTTCTCTGTTTAAGTGGGAACAGTGCTGGAGAGGGTGGGGGAACATTTCTGCAATAATGTTGAGTGCTGAGGATCCTAACATTTCTAATATTGCAAATAATAGATTGAAAATCCACCTGCCTTGGGTGAGTTTTCTAACTCTCCAAGCATTAAATCCTCTGCAGGCTGAAACAATATTGTGCAAGCCAGGTGAACAGGTTCTTCCTTTCTTTTCTAATATCTTTTCACTACCTCCTCTTGACACCACCCCATAGAAAAGGGAGGGAAAGTGGGTGTTGCATAATCCAGATTTTAACTTGGATTAAAATCAGAGCTATTAAAGAGAACATTAAAAGTTGGCACAGTGTTTTTTTCTGGGAAAGTCAGTGTCTGGGGCTGCCTGATAAACAGATAGAAGAAATCTATCTGTTTTCACTATTAGTGGTTCCCAAGTTCAAATCTGGATAGACTTCAAGGGCAGCAAATGGTGAGATGCGGAACAGATGAGCGGATATTGCCTATTTTATGTGTTCACATATGTGGGATTGCTGTAAGACTCCCAGGAAGAAATGCTAAGAATAGAAGAAAGCCTGTGCTGAATCGGAACCCAGAACCCTTCCCCATGACAAGACACGTTCAGTATGAAAAGATGAAGGCAAAAGTATTACCTTCTGTTTTTCTAACCCTGAAGATGGAGCCTCTGCCTAAACTTTGCATGAATACCCAAGGCTACAGCTCTTCTCCTACATAAAACACGCACCACACTGGTGGGTTGTGAATGCCAGCCCCTCCTGTTGAGCAAAAAAGTAGCAAAAAAGCCAGACTTCATAGGTCAACCCTCAGTTCTGCTAGCCTGGCCTTTCCGTTAATGCCAGCAGAAGAATACTGTAGGAGAAATTTTATTTACCACTGCCACCCCAAGCTAATTCTGTTCAAGTGCCTCCCTTTTGCAACCTTTAGACCTGGTTAGCGCTTGCAAGAGAGACTGCCAGAAAATCCTAAACCGCAGAGATGGAAAAAAAAACTCCGAAAAAGAGGTTTTCATACTGTTTCACATCCGTACAAAGGCCAGTAGGTGAGCTTAACGCAGTGGAAACTCTGCTCGCCTTGAATCGAACCGTCTCCACGCCGGGAGCAAGTCAGGCAAACTCTTCGACCTCGCCGGTTTTTAAAAGCGGTTTTTAAGCACCATGGACAGTTCTGACGGCCTCCCTCCAACCTCCACCGCCCATCCTTGCCCTCCCCCAGGCAGGTCCTCCTGCTAACCAGGTTTATCACTTATCTCTTCCATCCATCAACTTCCCTTGACCTGGGTGGTTCTGTTTAAGAGCCACTGCCAATTCCAGCTTGGCCGCTTCCACACATTTTTGGCTTAGCACTGCTAAAAGTCTGCTTGGGAAGGGAGAAGAGGCGGGCGGAAAAATCCCAACAAGCAGTTTTCATTCTTTCTCTCCTTTTGCAAGAACATTATCCCTTGAATGGGGCAGAAGATTTTTCCCCCCAAGCATCTCTTTCCCAAAATGAGAGTCCCCCTTTCCCAAGGGGACGTGCGATTCATTCAGATACGGGGAGCAGAAATCAGCTTCCCCATCTAGAAACCCCACCCCACCCCACCCCAAGGAAAGCAGTATATGAAGCTGAGACTCGGACAAGGCGGGATGAAGACAGATGCCGCTCAACGGATGATGGGCTGCAACCCAGAATGATAGAAAGATGCAAATTTCAGAGGGCTGTTTTCGGAGTCCTGCATTACCAATGACATCATAGGCAAAGTAAAGATTTGGAGAGGAGACACACACACACACGTGTCTGTGTTAAACTCACACAATCTTTTTTTTCATTTCAATTGGTCCAGTGTGTATGATTCTTTTCTCAAAGGGGCCATCATATCTATCGTGTGATGATAGAGATAGATAGATAGATAGATAGATAGATAGATAGATAGATAGATAGATAGATAGATAGATAGATAGATAGAT
>JANHZU010003215.1:52973-69564 GCA_032468055.1 Acrochordus granulatus
CCCCCGGCCTCCGTTTTTCCTCCCAAGCCACCGTCCCTCCCTCTTCCCCTGGAATGCACAGCCCAGCAGAGCCTGGGAGCGGAGCAGAGTGACATGTCTGGTTGTCCACTTGCATCTGGCAACTTCTCTAATCCTGGGCTCCTGAGAATACAAGCCCCCCTTTCTGAGCGTGAGACAGTTTCTCAAGAGCTGGGGTCCATCTCTTAGGTTGCAGCACAGTAAGAGAAGACCCTTAGGTCGAACCCTGGCAGCACCAGCCACGTTGGGGCAGTTGAGGACAACTGGGTGGTGGGAGGCCAACTTTCTTTTTGAAGTGGGTGGCCAAGAAAATCCTTTGCTTGACCTTCCCCTGCCCACAATCCAAAGGGATTGTGTCCCTTACGAAAGGTGGACTGTCCTCTTCTCTCACAACTCACTCCAGCTTCTCTTTCCTGCCCGTCACCTTCTGCCTGACACAATTTTCTCCTTCTGCTTAATAGTAGGGCTTGGCTGCAACCTGGTTCAGCAGCAAGTGGACATCTACTTAGACTAGAGCTTCTCAACCTCAGCAACTTTGAAAAGGATGGACTTCACTTTCCAGAATTCCCCAGCCACCGAACTCTGGGCATTGAGGTCCACCATCTTAAAGTTGCTGAAGTTGAGAACACTAATTTAGAGGATCTTCCTGGCCGTAATTTTTGGGGGACGGCAAGGGATAACTGAAACGGAGCTGGACCTCCTTTGTGTTACAGAACCAAAGACTGGCGGACCATTCACATAACCCTTTTGCTTCAGCAGGGTTCAACAGCAGTCCATCTTACCACTGTACTAGGTGGTCTTCTGAAGTTCTCTCCGCAGTCACTTCATTTCTAGCCTCCTTGGCAGCTTCCACACAGGACGGGATGGGTTCCCCAGGTAGATCTTGGTTGACGCCTTGCTGAATCTTTCTAGGCTTCTCCTTGATCAAATTCTTTGAATGCCCAACACGGGCCCTTGGCATGGTGCCCAGATGGCTGTAGGCATCACAAGACTGGGCATAATGAGATGGATATAAAGGAATGCCTTCGAGGTCATCCTGTGCCCCCTCGAGGGATCTACTTGTTCCTTGAAGGCAGTCCCGTTCGATCTGCTTCGGTTTCTCTTTCACTGCTGGCTTAGAAGTCTTCCCAGGCTCAAGGAAACGTGGGGGATAATTCTCAGACTGGAGCATCATCTCTCGGGAGCAACCTGGAGCGAGGCTCACCCTTTCTTTCTCACTTGGTTCCGGTCCTCCTCCACATGGCGGAGAACCTGTCTCTGATGCAGCAGACCCCGCCATGTCTCCTGGCTTGGGGGTCCTTGGCGAAGTTGGCTCCAAAGCTTTGTCTGGCCCGTGGCTCCCAGCCTTGTGTCTTGTGCTGCCTCTGGGCATGGTGCCCATGTGGCTGAACATATGGCTGGAGTGGGCATAACACAATGGGCTCTTGGGCCCAGCACCCAAGTCATCTTGCGTGCACTCAAAGCTACGGCCTAGGAAGCCGCTGGAGGAGAGCGGCCCCCCTCCATGCGTCTCGGCGAGCCTGGGGGCAACGGAGCCCCGGCGGAAGGCAAAGCTGCGAGGAATGCTGCTCAGGCTCCCGAACCCTTTGAGCTTAAAAAACCCTGAAATGAAAACAAAAAGGGTCACTTACTTCCCAGGAACGACACAGACTGAGATTTGCAGGGCAGACTTTTTCCCAGGCTTCCCGGGCAAATGTCTCCCCATTCCAACTGTCTCCGATGACCAGAAACAAGCTACGTGTTGTTGAATTCTTGTTTTTTCCCCAGAGACACAGCTGCCCTTTCCTAGAATGGGAAACCCTAACCCTCCTCTCCATTTTAACGGGACGCAGAAGACGAGCAATAAAATAAGAATAAAATAGAGATCGAACGTTTGAAGAACAAGAGTAAAAAGCCATAGCGGCCGAGACAGAGAAAGACGGAAGAAAAAGGAAGAAATAAGGGAGTGCTGAAATGCTAAAAGGAAAAAGTAGAAGAGATAAAGAAAAAAGGTACGAAGTGGCTTCTGGTTGTCTTACACCGCTTGTAAGTACGATCGAAAATGTACCTCGTCCTCTGAAGCTACGTCTTGACGCTTCTCGAAGCCTAACCGTCAAAACCAAAGATCAAAACTTCACCGTGTTGCTGTTTCACATGAAAAGCGTAAAACGGGATTTCCAGTCACCGAGAAGTGTCGATAAAAGCCCTCCTCCTCATCAGGCCGCTTAATTTTCCCATCCCAGCAAATCCTATCGTCTTCATCATGGGTACGGACGAATCTTTCCGTCTTACAATCATGCATGAAAACGAAGTCCCATGACTTTTCTTCCCATTGTTTATCCATCCACCCCAAAAGGAAGAGTTTTGTCATAGTCACTAAGCGAATCGCCACAGGCGTTAAGCAAACAATGTGGTCGTTAAGCAAATCCGGCTTCCCCCGGTTGCTGAGTGGAAGCCCCCAGCAAGGTTGCAAACGGCGATCGCATGTTCCCAGGAGACTGCAACCATGCTGAACTTGGATTACAGTTGTAAGTGCGAGGACCGGCCGTAAGTCCCTTTTCTGAGCACCATCGCAACGTCGAACGGTCAAGACATTTTCACCCCAGAAAAAAATACTTTTTAAAATAATTTTATAAGAGCTCTCTTAGAACGTGGGGTAAATTTAAATCCTTTCAATCCAGCACTGTTTTGTTTTGAGGAGGGGGGGAACCCAGCCAACCCTGGACGGGGCGAAGGTCTGACCAGCTCCCCGCAGGAGAGGTGGACCCCACAACCCCAGCCGGCTGGGGAGGGCGAGATTATAGCTCAACACAACAGGAAGCCACCAAGTTCAGCTTGTGCGCCTGGAGACCGTGGAGCAGGCGAGCAACATGCGTGCTGTGTGATAAAAATCTGCCCACTTCCTGGGGGGGGGTTCCCGTTTCACTCTTCTTTCGGCTGACACCTGCTTCAGAAAGCGCAAGGGGCGAGCAGCGCCCCGTTCGTCATTATTACGAGACAGAAGCTGGAGCTTTCGTTGCATCTGGCTACAATGCCGCCCTGGATCAGAGCTGGTGGAAAGCAGCTTTCTAGGTTTGTCACTCAGTCAGCGGCTGTTTGGAACAATGTGGACTAGCCTCTTAGAAAGGCAGGAGAACAGCGCACCCAGAGGCGGTCCCCTCCTTATCCTGAAATCAGCTCATTTTTAATTCTTGACGGGCCACGGCTGGCTCCAATCTGATGGTGAACTTTTACACGGCAGCCTCCAGCTCAGCGTTTCTCAGCCTTGGCCAGTTTAAGATGTGTGGATTTCAACTCCCAGGATTCCCCCAATTGCTGACACCCCACCAAAAGACCCCCTCAAAAAACAGGACTTTGAAGGGAAGCCTCAGGCTGTAAAATAATAAAATGAATAAATCACTTAAGTAACAGTCAGTCACTTCTGCATTGTTGCCAAGACAATTATTCAACAGTATCTGGGGCTGACTTGTCCTTTACCTTTTACAGCGCAAAACCGGCAGCTCTCTCCCAGGATCATGAGAGCTAGAAACTTGCCTCTTAACAAACTGAGCGCAGACCGCTCACCCTATTGAACTGCTGATCTCAAAAGCCCGAACCAGCTAGACTGGGCAGCCCATAAAAGCCACAGTTTAAACAAGGATTTAGCACGCATTTAGAATCAGGGTGAGCAGCCCAGCTGTCACATTTGGGGGGGAAAAGCAGCCTTCCAACTGCTTCACATTATCCCCAAAGGTGGAAAAATGAGGGTTTTTTTAACCAGCCTTTCCTTTGTGGGCCTTTCCTGCCTCGAAGAATCGTGCTGCTGGAGGAAAAAGAAGGTTGGCCAGTCCAGGAGCTTTGCTGGGGGAAAAAGCAGGTATCCCACTGGAATCTCTCCAAGCAGCTGTGGCCCGAGCCGCTCACGCACATGTGCAATCTGGCCCCTTGCGCATTTCCTGTCAACAATGAAAGAACCACGAAATCTCCCCTCTTCCCATCTCGCTGGCACTTACTTTTAAAACCACCTCCTTTCTTCTGGCTTTCAGCCATGTTTGCCCCGATTCGGTCAGGAGAACTTTTGCAGACGGTGTCATCAGTTGTGATACCTCCCTTCCTCTCTCACAACCACCCACCCAACCACCCACCCACCCACGGCGCCTCCCTTGCGCTCTCTTTGGCTGGGTTTCCTCCCTTCTTGCACAAGGCACGGCTGCACCCTGCCGAGATCTCTGAAACATTTTTTTATTTCCTCTTGATTCTCAAAATACATTGGTTTAAAAAATTGGAAAAACGGGGCGGAACTGAACCAAATGATTCTTTGGGAGAATCGGGGAAGGGGTTGGCGGGTTGCCTGCTTTGGTTCTCTCATCATAACAGCCTCCCTCAGTTTTATAAGACTGGGCAAAACCATGAAAAGCCCCAGCTTTTCCAGCGCAGAGATAAAACAGGCTCGTGCCGGGGTTAAAATTTAACAGGATTTAAACAGTAAATAATAAGCCGCATCTTGTTCTACAACGAATCACCGTTGCAAAAAGAGTCGTCTCCGCAACCGCTTCTGTTCCTCTTTGAGCTGATGAGAGGAGACCACTTGAAAAGAAGACTTTGTCTATTTTTGCACGGTGTCACATCTTTTCTTCTGCTTTTCCCTCGTTTTTGTCGACGGTTATTTTTAGAGCGTGTCTGGCTATTTCCAAGGCAGGAGCAGGGCTCAGATTTTCTGCACAACATGCAACCATGCGCCACAAGTCAACGAGTGGGGCTAGGAGAAAGGAAGGAGAAGAAGAAAGAAAGATTTCAGCAAAATTAAATGAAGGGCAGTAAACGTAAATAAGTAAAAACACGATTTGTGGGCAGCTTTGGAGGAGGGCTGCAAAGCCTTTCCAAATCTCTCTTTTTTGGGGGGGAGGAGATACCTGCCTGCAGCTCTGCTTGACATCCCAAGGTTGCCTCCTGTCATAAGGGAGTTTTTGAGAATCTTAAAAAACTTCACATCTGCCATGCCTGTCTCCTGTGTCAAAACAGCCAAAAGGAGGGGGGGGCGGCGGGAGAATCAGATCGTTCCCCCGTTTCTGCTTTGAGGTTTCTGCTGGGTGCATCACGCGTTTCTCACGCACTTGGAGACGCAAATGCTGGCACGTGGCAGGTGTGGCCCTTGCCAAGGAGAGGAATCAGGGTTTTGGGGGAGCCTCTGATCCGAAGGAGCAGGGAATAAAATTCAAGAAGGGAAGCAACGCCACTCTTTCCGAGGGTCAAGCTGCTCGCAACTCCGGCCAAGCCCAGACTGGTCGGGTGGACTGCATCCCACATCTTCTCAGCCCTCGCCCCCCTTTGCTGGTCTCTGGGGTCCCCAGATCGAGGGGAAGGCTGGTTCCCCCAGCTGGGAAATCTTCAGGACTAGCGTCTTCGGAGAGCACAGCAAACCATGGGATTATCTGCATGGAGGCAGAAGACCCTCCGAACTAATGATTTAAAACAAAAAAAATCGAAACTGCACCAACGTTTGCGATTTTCCCGAAATCTTTCCTCGCCCAAACTCCCCAGAGCTCATCATCCCCGCCTGCAGCGGAGGATGGGCGCTGCCGCTCCGGCTCTTCCTTCGCACGCGGAGCCGGGACTGCGCTGCGCTGCGCTGCGCTGCCGCCCCCGAGATCGCGCCCCGAACTACGCTTCCCAGCCTGCTCCGCGGCGGCCGCGCCTACCCGCCGCCGCCGCCGCACCGGAAGTGGTGAGGGATGGAGCGGCCGGGCGGAAGTGCGGCCGGAAGCGCCCCTGGCCGCTCGGAGGACGGAGGCTGCCGGCAGCCCGAAGGGTCCGGGGGCGCAGGCTCCGACATGGCCAAGCAGTACGACGCGGCCGAGTGCCCCTACTGCGACGAGGTGTCCAAATACGAGAAGCTGGCCAAGATCGGGCAGGGCACCTTCGGGTAAGCTACGCCCTGCCCTCCCTCCCACGTGGGCGGGGGGACTCGATGGGGTGCAGCCCCCTTCCTCTTCCAGGCGGGGCAGTACTCCGCCGTACGTCGCTTCGGACTACAAGCCCCCTTCTCCCCAGCCGGACAACAGCCCCCCTCTTTCCCGCCGCCCACCCGCTTGCTTCGCACCATTCTTCGCCTTCTCCTTACCCTGCGTGCTCAGTGGTCTTCGCAGCGGGTGGACCGCCGCTCCCATCATCCACAGTCACTCTATTGGCCCAGCGGGGTCTGAATTGGGGCTTTCCTGAAGGGATAGGACTCAAGACCCATCACTCCTTGCCAGGAGCCTCTCCCCCAGTTAGAGCGTCATGACCTCCGTCATCCTCGGGGAAGCCAGTATCCTCTTCTTGGGGGGACCAAAGCCCCCCTTCGCCCTTAGCACCACGCTAGTTGAGAAAGATGGGAGCTGTAGTCCAGGAAGCTAAATTAAGTGGGGGAAGCATCTTTGTCACCCTTCTTCCCCCATGCCCTTGCTTCCTCCTGCTCTGGCCATCCTTCCTCTTCTAATCCTTTAAAGGACCCCCCCCCCCAATACACACATACACACACTGGGCACTTCCCCGGATGTGGACTTCAACTGCCCCTCCTGGGATGGGTTGAGCTGAGCTGACCTTAGATACACCCCTGGAACAGGCACCCCCTTCCCCGCCCCACCTCGAACCACTTACTCTCAGGCAGACCCCAGAAGCTCTGCCGACCGGTCCTCCTCCCTGCTTGTGGCCGGAGCAGCCCAGCCTTCTCCATTGTCACTGGTCGCCCAGCAACTGGCATTCTGGAGCAGATGCTGGTGGAACCCGGAGGCTCCGCCGAGCTCTGGATCCGGCTCCATCCTCCGTCCAGCTTGGGCCAGATCCCAGCTGGTTAGTCACGGCCGAGGCAGCTCTAGGATTCACCCCTTCGCCCAACCGGCCTCTCCTCCTCTTCCCACCTCTCTTCACAAGCTCCTCTTGGCTTCCTTGCAGGGAGGTCTTCAAAGCGAAGCATCGCCAGACGGGCAAAAAAGTTGCACTGAAAAAGGTCTTGATGGAGAATGAAAAAGAAGGGGTGAGTGTCTCCAGTGCACCCCACACATCTGGGCAGAATAAGCAGGCAGGGAGCGAGGCTCCGAAGGGGCGAAGTAAAACTCGTGGGTGCTTCTTCAGAGCAGCCAATTTAACAGCAGGCTCTCTCGGGAAGCCCGGAAATCAAGCATAAAACCACCATTTTGTGGTACTCGAGCACTTAATTTATTGGGTTAGGCGGGTGCACGAACTTAGCTCATTTTCACTTCGCAACCTAGGAAAATGGGTAAAGCTGGTCAGTTGATGTACTATCTCAGAATGCAAAACTGGTTCTCTTCTCAGTCCTTGAGCATCAAGCTGACTGTACGTTTGTAGTTGCACCGTTCAGTTCCTCCTCTGAGTGACCAAATCAGCTGGAATGTAGTGGCCTCACCTCCAGATTTTGTGACTTTAGAGCAGAGACAAAATATCCTCAATTTCAAAGAGTCGCCAAGTGGGAAAGGCTCAGTATAAAGCTCTAGCTAAAGAATTCCACCTTACTTCTTCGGGCGGATATGAACCCTCTTTAACGCTTTTGTTCTCTCTAGTTTCCAATCACAGCTTTACGGGAGATTAAAATCCTGCAATTACTCAAGCATGAAAATGTGGTCAATCTCATTGAAATTTGCCGGACAAAAGGTAATTGTTAAAATTACTCCCGGGCTTAATTCCATCTGCTGAAACAATTAAGGTAAAATGTCAGTTTAAAAGGTGGTTTGCTGGGGAGGACTGTATGTTCCACTCAAATGGCTGTTAACTCTGAATGGGATGTCATTGGCACCACGGTGCCCATTTCGGACATTTCTACACACGGCTGGGGAATTCATGAAGTTTGCAGGGTACAAATGAAGGCAGTCGTCAAGAGTTTTGTCCCTTCTTGCTGGGAGCAAACCAAAACTTTACCCAGACCTGCTGAATGGGATACAGGTAGTACTCAACTTACGACTGGTTGTTTAGTGACCGCTCAAAGTTATGATGGACTCCAAAAGGTACTTATGACCTGGTTTTGAAATTCCAGTGGCACCTCCTCCCGCAGTTCACAACTGTTTGCAGCATCCCACAGTTAGGGGAACCACATCTTTTGCCAAAAAACAACCTTTTCCTTCTGCTCCTTTGATGGTGCAGTGATAGAGTACCAGTCTTCTGGAGATCGTATGGGACTTCAGTTCCCATGTGGTTCGGCTGGCCCGTGTGTTATGGGCCTGGACTTCAACCAACTTTTGGCAAAAAAAAAGGGTTTTTGGCAAAGTGCCCCACTACGAACAGTGGGTTCACTTAATGGCCGCTGTGATTCACTTCATGACCACTGTAAAGAAAAGGTGGCAAAATCACATCGGTCAGGTGGGTGACCGCTTTACAATCATCGTGAGTTACGACTGTAACGGGCAAGCTTCGCTACGGTCGTAAGTCGAGGTTGACCTGTGTAAAATAGAGTCTGTTGTGGGGAAGCCAGAGAAGAGAGCCGAGTGCAGCAGACGTGAAAGGGATGGCAGAGAGAATTCACGGGGGCGGTTTTCTTCCTTCCCCGCAGCCTCCCCGTATAACCGCTGCAAGGGCAGCATCTACCTGGTCTTTGACTTCTGCGAACACGACTTGGCAGGCCTGCTCAGCAACGCCCACGTCAAGTTCACGCTGTCAGAGATCAAGAAAGTGATGCAGATGCTCCTGAACGGCCTCTACTACATCCACCGGAATAAGGTGAGGAGCTCCTTCGGGCTTCTTTCTTTCACCCTAGAGATCGGGGCTAGTCCTTCCCGCGAACGTCCCCAAAGACCTCTGTCCGGCTTTTCTTTCCAGATCCTGCACAGAGATATGAAAGCCGCCAACGTGCTCATCACACGGGACGGTGTCTTGAAGTTGGCCGATTTTGGCCTGGCCCGAGCTTTCAGCCTGGCCAAGAACAGCCAACCTAACCGCTACACTAACCGGGTGGTGACTTTGTGGTACCGTCCTCCAGAGCTGCTTCTGGGTAAGAAGGAGTGGTTGACCTTTTCCTTCTGCTCCTTTGATGGTAGACTGATGAAGTATCGGTCTTCTGGAGCTTAGGTGGAACTTCAGTTCCCATATGGCTGGCCCGGCCGGTGAGTTATGGGCCTGGGCTTCAACTTAGCCATGGCCTTGCGCTTTTATTCCAAAATCTTCTCACGAGTCCATTGTTAAAAGCTGCAAATTTAGCAGGCATGGAAATGGGGTCTTCTTGAGGTGCCCTCAACTTCTTCAGAACTTCCCTACAACAAACTTCAGACTGCTTCTCCTTTGAACTGATTCTTGGGAACCTTCTAAGCACAGTTTTCTTTGATCCTGTGGTTTAGAACAGTTTCAAGAAACTTTGATTGATTCAGTAACGGAGTAAACCTGGTTAAGGCTGCTACTGTTAAATAACTCGCCTCCTAAATCACAAATCAGAGTTTCAGAGCGCTGGCATAGAAACGTCGCTCTACGTTAAAGCCATGAGGATGTTGCTCTTAAGTTCCTTAGGGTTTAAGATTTAACAGTAGCATTTTAAAGGGTCAGATTGGATCATTTTTCTGGATAAATAGGTACTCTGGTCTTATCCAAACTCCATGAACTGAAATTGTATTTCAGTTGTAGCTTGTGTTGTGCATAGATGCACTTGTTCCTACACAACTGAACAGGGAAAGGAAATGTCAAGCGTTGTTTTCCGAAGCAGCTGCCTCCTCTTTAGGAAGATTAACTCAACGTTCATTTGTTTAGGAGAACGCGATTACGGGCCCCCCATTGATCTTTGGGGTGCGGGCTGCATCATGGCGGAGATGTGGACGCGGAGTCCCATCATGCAAGGAAACACCGAGCAGCACCAACTCACCCTGATCAGCCAGCTCTGTGGATCCATCACCCCAGAGGTGAGAACCGACAGACTACCTGTTTTCCAGCTGAAGTTAGGAAGCTGAATGTGGGGAAAACTATGACTGAGCCATGTGTGAAGAGGGGGATCAGCCTAGAGTCATTACGCATGACCAAACGGAGGAGGGGCGGCTCCCGGGAGGACCGTTAGTTATAAGCCAAGGTCAGAAGTTTTGGCGCTTAGAAGGAGAAATCCTTGTAACCTTGAAACAGGCATCAAAGCAGCAGAACAGAAACAATTTTCGTTTGGCTCATGTCCTTTCCTTCCAACATTAAGGAACTTCTCAGCAGGTCCTGTTTGATTCCAACTCTCTTTTTTAGGTCTGGCCCAACGTGGACAAATACGAACTCTACCAGAAGTTAGACCTTCCCAAAGGACAAAAGCGCAAAGTGAAGGAGAGGCTGAAAGCCTACGTCAAAGACCCCTACGCCTTGGATCTCATCGACAAGCTGCTGGTGTTGGATCCCGCCCAAAGGATCGACAGTGATGATGCCCTGAATCATGACTTCTTCTGGTCGGATCCCATGCCTTCCGATCTCAAGAACATGCTCTCCACCCATAACCAGTCCATGTTCGAATACTTGGCTCCGCCTAGGAGGAGAGGCGGGCACATGCCCCAGCAGATGGCCAATCAGGGCAGGAATCCAGCTGCCACTAATCAGACGGAGTTTGACCGGGTCTTCTGAATTTGCCGTCGTGGGTAAAGGAGACCTGGATGTTTTTAATGCATTTCTTAGATTTTTATGAAATTTTTTTGTAATGGAACAATGGAATGGTTGAATGTGGATGATTTCCAGGTCTCCTAAGGAGGATTTATAACCCGGCTCGGCATTTGCAATTTACAGAAAACTCTTCAAGGACCTCTGTTGGATGTGGAGCCAAGGCAGGGAGCGTGTGGCTTGCCTTTTTCAAATGCTTTGTTTTGTTCCTGGTCTGGGAGAGTTTTGTAGATGGCCAGTTGGCTGGCTGGCAGTAGCCTGCTGCTCTAAATTTAATATTTTGCTGTCCCCTTTGCTGCAGGGAGCCAAGATGTGGCCGAACAAGGGCATCTGATAAAAAAATAGGTGCTACTCTCATTTTTGCTCTTCTGGCAAAGTCTTCCCTGTGCCAGAGATTTAGCTGGACAGAGGCAGACCAGTGATGTCCTCCCTGGGATTGCTGTTCCTTCAACTATGGCAGTATGGGAATCGCTTTTTCTACCCTACAATTTTATTTTGCAATTTTTTATAGAAAAAAAAACCCTTAAAACATTCCAAGGTGTTCTTCCTAGTCTTCTAGCTTAGCTGTGGCTGAGCCTCTTGCAGCAGCTGATTTAAAAGAAGAAAATAATCAGCAGTCCTGAGAAATTTGCTTGCTTGCTTCTTTCCCCGCTTCAAGCCTCTGACTCTGGGTGGGAGAATTCTCCACATCAGACCTCATCATGTTTGCTTCTTTTCTCGCTTAGTGCTGGGACGAATCTTCCTCAAAAGTAATTAAATTTAACGAATGCAGTTATTACCTGCTTCGGTGGACTGCAATCCCGTTTTTAAATGCACAAAGTACCTACGGATCATTTAAAGTAAATTAGCATGTCAGAAGGGAGAAGGAATGAAATGGGAGGAAATGCAAAAAAGGAAAAAAAAAGATAAAATTAAAAGTATCAAAAACAATGAACAGAGTGGCTTTTGTCTGTTGTAGCAAAAACAATCATTCAGAGACACGCCAAGCCAATGATTAACCACATTAGCTCTTGCTCACTAGGCACAGGTAAACGTGTGCAAAAAGTAAGTATTTATACAGGATGGGGGAGTGGAATATAAGACTGAGGATCCACTAGCTGCAGATAACCATGTTGCTATCGGCCATTCATAAAAATTGCTGAACACGCTCAGATCTACGCACATTTACACGCCTATACAATTCTGTTGTGTTACTTGGGTTTTCTCATATGCTTGGAATTTTTCCGGCATGGCTGAATATGGCTTTCTTTAAAGTGGGTGACAAGCCAACCGCTGTTAAACCCCAGTTAAACAAACCCGGTCGGGATGCAAGGCGGGACGCAGCTCGCTCTGCTGTTATTGTTTAACTTTGCCCAAAGCCCGTGGGGAGGCATTGAGCCAAGCCAGAGGAGTCAAAGCTTTCCGCTGCAGCTCCATAATGGAAAGCCAAAAAATCCAAGCAAGTCTCCAGGTATATTCCTGTTCCTACCACCCACCCGGCACTTCTGAATAAAGCAAAATTATTCTGCCTCTAAAGGCAAAAAAAGGGTGGGGGGAGTCAGGCTGGCCAGCATCCCGAAGGATGGCCAGGTATAAGTGTGGGGTATTGGTGCATCCTTGCTTTGCATGTGGGAATAAACTGGAAAATAAGTTTTTTCCCACGCAGCTGGTTTGCAAATCCTTCTAGCGGATTATGATTTTTTAAAAAAAAAACTTTGTTCTCACTTTGCAGGCCTCTCAGAACCCCTTAGGTGAGATGGCCATTGTGTAATCGATAAAAGAAAGAAAAAGTTGGATGCCCGGGGATGGGAATTGCATTGTATTTGTAGTCCAGCATCCGATCTGGCAAAGCGAGCCCGCGAGCCGCGCATCCCTCTAGTTATCAATACCGGACCGAGCTGGGATGGCAGAGAATGCTTCTGCCCTTGCCAAAGATGGCCGCCAGGGCGTCCCCTCCCCTCCGGGCGTCTGCGCATAGGAGGAGGAAAGGCGGAGGCGTGGCCGGCGGTGCCGCAGGTCCAGCCGCAGCGCCCGCAGCCTCAAGGGGGCGGGGCGTGGTGACGTCACTCCGCCGGTTATGGGCTCGCGCCGGGTCCGGGCTTGGCCCCTCGTGCTCCTTCTGCAACGGGCGCCCGCAGCAGCTGCAGCTCCTCCCGCGGCTCCCGGGGATTGGCGGCGGGGGTTCAGCGCCCGCCCGGCTCATGCCCCCAGGATGGAGTACCAGGTGAGCGGCGGAGCTGCTTTGCCAGCCCGGGGCGCCGGCCCCTCCGCCGGGGTTGCATCAGCCGGTGCAGGGCTGGGTCGCACGTGGGGATCGCGGGCTGGGGCTGCGCTTCTGGGTTGGAAAGGCCTGGCGCGGGCGGGGGGCCAATGCCAGCGTGCAGAAAAGTCTCGGGTGGGGGGCCGAATCCGTTCGCTGTTGAGAAACAAGGAGGCGTAGCGCTCTCGTTAATCAGCAACAACGTTGCAGTGGACTGTTACCTTTCTTGCGCTCGGGGCTTTTTACGGTTTCTTTTATTTCCTGGGAAAAGCTTAATGATTCAATGGGACTCTTCAGCTGCAGTCAGGAAGGGCTGGGTTGCGGGGGCGGAAGGGATCACAGATTTGGGGTTCTCCCTCGGATCCCTCCCTCTGAAGGCATCGCTGCCCATCCTTTGAGTAACTTGCCAGGGCAGCCGGTGCTGATGGCGTGTCGTGCCTGGTGCTGAGGAGTTTTTCAGACCTTGATTTTGAACTCTGGTGCACCCCAGTTCTTACCCCGTCTTGAAAGACGACCATCTTGCAGATGGTTTTCAGATTTTCCCCTTGGAATGCAACCAGTATGGCTTTAAAACCCAATTTCTTCCTTGTTTGACTGGGGGAATTTGGGGGGACTTTCTTGATGAGTCTATTTCTTACTTAGGGAATTAACATCCAGTTCCAGGTACTGAATATCTAAACATGAGCTCAGCTGGGCAGAACATTTCATGAGCAGTGAAAAATGATGGTTTTTCTCCTCTGGATTGACACAACCAGGCCATTCATTGATGAGGACATCCAAAGGAAAATTTCCAGAAGGAAGTTCTGAATGGAGCTGTTGGGAATTGTGGTCCTGCCTACCAGCATGGGCCCTGTAGTCGAAGGATTTCTTGTGTCAGATTTTATCAATTTTATTTTATTTATTAATTTAGAAACAGCTCTCTCAATCTCACAGTGACTCAGAAATGTTAAAATTCCTGTCTGTAGAAATGTTTTCGGCCTTTACAGTGCCTTTCCTCCCATGGAAGTTGTCCTTTGCTTGCCCCACCATCTCTCTTTTTCTCCCATAGAAAATGTTGAAAGTTCTCAGTTTCTTGCATCATTCCTGGCTCTCCTGAAGTTGTTTGGGAGACAGATTAAAGGCTCCCATATGATTCTTCTTCATTCCTTTGTAATTGTGCAGGTTTTAGCATGCAGTGACTAAAACATAATTTTCCCGCCTCTGCCTATCTGACCCAGTTAGCTTCCTTCCTTACCAGAAACTAAGATACAATCATGCGTGGAAAATGTGAAGACTCCAAGGCACAATTTAAATGATGATATTGAAGAGAGGGTGAAGTTGATTGCAAGCAATCCTTTCCCTGGGGGTTTGTGGTGTTATTTTTAACCTCGAGCAAGTTTTCAATAGCAAGTCAGACAAATGGAGCTGAAATGCTTTATTTTATTTAACTGGAGTGAGTTTGTAATGTTTGGATTGCTTCCCTCTGTAAGAGAATATCCTTTGCTCTTGAAGCTTCCCTGGGCATCTGTTTGGCAAGGCCAGCATTCAACCACATTGTTTTTAACAGATGCAGCAGGAAAGATCAAAGGCATTCTTCTTTTCCCTAGCATGCATGCGTATGAATGAATCCCTTCATTGGCTTTCTAGTTTGAAGATAAATACGGAAAAATTGTGGGCATAATGCATAGAACAGTTGTGGTTTGGAGGGAGGGATCAGTTGCCTTGGAAATCTGGAGTTGCTAAGTGTTGGGTAAAAATTCAAACTGTTTGGCCCCAGACAAGCTTTGCTCAGTTTCTTGGGTCCAAAATATTACAATAAATATTCTGTTTTAGTAGGAAAGAACCGGGAGGCATGAACCAAGCATTACAGAATACAGTAATGCTACAACTTTGTGCCCAAAATACACAGTAGAGCATCCCACATACATTTTGAATAGAAGGGCTTCCTATTTTAGAAATGGAAGGTTGCGCACTCAGTCGTGCCCAGCTTAATTGTAGTTCCCCAGTCCTGCCTGGTTAAGTCTCTTCTCTGCCCAAAGTGTGGAGGGGCCAGCTCACTGGAACGGCGAGTCTCTCTTTTTGGGTAGAGGAAATCCATCTTTGCATCCCGCCAGCCTGGAGATGTTGAGTGTGTGGAAATCTTGTCAGAGTGGGGCTCTCATCGTCCTCCTGAGTTGGGGGGCTATGATTCTGATCCTGAGATGCTTGCTGGTGTGTCTTTGAAAGCCCACCCTCCCCATCACCTGCCTTCCTCTGTTTGCCTGGCCCCCTGCAGGAGACCCACACAAATCCTGCTTGGGAAGGTCGCCAGACTGAAAAGCAGGAAAGGAGCGTAGATGAGTTCTCGTTGCGCCTCGATAACAGGCACAACTTGTTCCACGAAAGGGAGATATCTGGTCCATCTGGACTGCAGTGTCTGTGCGCTTCTTACAGTTCGTTTTGTACACATTGATGCACACGTCGATCCCTACACATGTGCCAAACACGTGGCGGGATTAGAAGATTTTCTACCTCTGCTTTCAAAACCAGCCAGCCTCACACATACCTCTGTTAAGTTTTTCCCCTGCCGGTCTGGTGCTTAGTTGGGTTTCTGCCTTTGATCGTTGTCAAGCTTCAGCTCTTTGAGAGTTTCTGGAAATCTTTCTCAGGGGGATCTGGAGGGAAATTCCAGTTCCTGCCGTGGGCGTCTCTCATTCATAAGGTTTCCGTGATACCAGAAAGGGAAGAAGCTGCCAAGCTGTTTGCAACGCCTTTCAGAATTTCCGCAGCCCCTTGAGAGGAACCAAAACCACCTTTTTATAGAAATGCTGCACACACTCATTAGCATAACTCCTTTCGAACGTTTGTCTCTCGAAGCCGATCCTTTGTAGGTGGGGAAGGAAAGGCAAGATGCTCGCGCTCCCTCCTTCCCGCCCTTTGGAGAAGCAACGTTGCGCACTGCTGGGGAACGCGTTGCCCACGAGATTCACGAGGCAAGGGGGACCCAAGGAGCCTGGGGCATGATCAGATAGAACCACTTGCTGCAGCCATCAAGCCAGATGTGGACAGTAAAGCCCACAAAGGTGCCCAACATCATGCAGATGACGGACTAGAGGTTTGCCGGGCCTTTTTCCCAAGTCAAGGAAACCATTTTCCCTCCGGTCTCCCTCCCCAGTTTATAACTGATCCGCCCCACGGAAGTATTGTTGCAATCATTTCAGCAGCAGTTTGACAAGCACCAAAACATCTTATCCAGGGAGAAAGTGGGAGGAAATTGACTCTATCGTACACAAAGGAACTTGGACTTCAGTCACTTTATCGTATTTTATTGTTTGATTCAAGGTTTTCCCTTCTTGGCTTTCATCGTGCAACTTTCCCTCGGCTGGCATTTTCTGGGAGAATTCCAGATTCTTGGGCTGCAAAACTTTCAGCCTTTTTCTGCTGCGAGGGGCAGGTCCTCCATGAAGGTGCAATGCTGCACAGGTGGTGTTTTACTCCTGAGGCTTAGCCCCTGGGTTTTATTCAGGGGGCTTGTGGCATCCGAGCTGCTCTCTGAGCTCGATCGTTTTCCTGCAGACGTTTCATTACCAAACTAGGTAGCATCATCAGTGCTGGAGGAGAATGAAGTTTGCTGTCTTTATATACTGGTGGTTTGCCCTGTCAGTGTTTTGGGGGGAGTGTTCTTGGTAGTTCCTTGATTAGGGAGCTTTCATTTCAGCACCCCTGTAAGGAAGGTGACCTTGAGAAAAAACCCCTTCCTTCCTTCCTTCCTTCCTTCCTTCCTTCCTTCCTTCCTTCCTTCCTTCCTTCCTTCCTTCCTTC
>JANHZU010003215.1:77987-94113 GCA_032468055.1 Acrochordus granulatus
TCCCCTTTTCCTTTCCCCTTTATTTCCCTTTGCAAATTATATACAGTTCGTATCATAATGGCCCATCTCTTCTCCTATCATATTAAATATTGCAAAATGCCGGTAACTTTGAAAGGACTCTTGAATTTGGACCCAGGACGGATTGCTGACGTAGAGTCACTTGAGCATGCTTAAAGCTGGCAACCTGCAAGGAGAAATGGTCAGGTGTTTTTGACAAGGCGGGGTTGCCCATCTCCCGCGAAGCTGTCACTCCAAAACAACCCAAGCCACCTGATTCAGCAACATCTGGATCCAGCCTTTGAAGCCTCTCAGCGCGCATTTTTAAGCCTACCCAACAGGGGGCACTTTTGCACGGAGAAACCCAGAGGAGGAAAAAAAGAGCCTGTCCTCAAGGGGGCGGCAAAGGGCTGCTAAATTGGAAAAGGCGGATTCGCTGCAAGCGACGTGCCCTTGTTTACATCTTGCCAATCAGACCCTGACATTTCCCCAGCCTCACAGCATCTGGATTTGCAGCTGGAACAGCTCCGGCTAGGCTGTCCGTGTTGATCCGAAATGCATCTGGCGGGACGCTGCCGGACGTGACTCAGTTTCCCCGGTGGGCTCCCCACCCCCAGTTTATGGCTGCTTTTGGGGGGTGCTTTAGCCCTCTCATCCATTTTAGGACTTAAAAAACAACTGGCAACAGTGAGTAGGCACAGTGTTATTTCCCTGTATACAGTTACAAAATATATCCTACGCGTAGTTATTTGTGTACGTACAGTTACATGTCTTTCAGAACAGAGGTGGCCCCGGGTCAGTGTCCTTTTGCAACAAGGAGGGTGCTACAGCCTCCCAGTCCTGTTTTGCACCCCGTGGCCAAAGGGGCCAACAGCATGCATCAATATTTAGGGGGTGGGTGGGTTTACTCTCCTGCCCCTCGCCATCAAACCTCAGTACAACCTACCATAAAAGCAGCAGCCTGGTAGTTTGCGTAGCGTGACAGCTGTATTTTCACACAACCGGCTGAAAACCGTGGGTAAAACCTGGGTTAATCCTTGGGTTGACGATGGTGTGTGAAGCCAGCCGAGGGGGGGGGCGCCAAATGTACAAGGGCGTGATTTGCCGTTGACTTGGAGGCTGCAGGAGAGTCGGGACGTGTGGCCGTGAATTAAGCCCTGCTGCTTCTATTGCGAAAGGGCTGATGCGATGCCATCGCTTTTCTCTTAAGGGGGGAGCTTAAAAATGGCACACTTCAGAGAGGTTCTCGTTCCCATGGTTCCCAGCTGGTTCACTGCTGATAGCTGACGGGCATCCGAGCTCGGAGCCGGAAGGAAAGGCCAGCAGAAAAGGGAACGAAATTCATGGAAACGCTTGGTTCTGTTCGCCTACGGTGGACCTCCCTAGCTGCGTGCCAGCCACCCCGCCAGCAGAGGCGGACCTGGGCGTCTGGAGGACACATCATGAGAAGAACGTGCTTCTCACTCTTATGGGGTTGCAGCTTCAGATGATACTTTTGTCTCCAGTGTTTTAGCCTAGAAGACAAAATGAACCTCCACAAACCTAGTTCATCCTGGTTTCTTTCTTGGGGAAGTGAGGTTCGCTGTTGCTGTGGTTAACAAATTAGCAAAGTTTGGTAGGGTCTCCCATGCGCTGCCCGAAGGGGTATGAGTCTAATGCAACAGTCCAGCTTTGAAGACCTCGGAAACAATAAACTGGCCACATTTTGGGGCTCCACCTGTTTGCCCCAGATTGCCAACAGCTGCTGTGTCCCCCAACATGTCTTGATGGTTTCCAGGGAGTATCCTTTGAAGTTGCTGGCTGAAAATGATGAATTTTCAACGCGTTCAGGGGAAGAACAGAAGTCCACTCGGCTGGATCTGAATCCTCCTCACCAGCCTGGTTTGCAGTCTTGATGCCTCCCCTCTGCAGAAGTCCGTAAGCAACCTTTGGGGGAGGGCCTGTTTTCAGGGTGCTATGCCATGCTGCTGGTGGAACATGGGGTGCTCTGGGTACTGCCCAAACTATGATTGGTGCTGCTGCTCTCCGATGCAGATGGGTTGGCTGAGACTGGCTGTGTTTTGGTGATCGGACCTGGAATGGGTTAAAAATCACAAAAAAAGGGGTGGGCTGTTGTGAGAAGGAAAGGTGGGAAGGGGTGTGGAGTCCTTGGCGCTCTCTGAGTCGGGCTGCTGGCTTGCAAATGTGTCACTGCCCGACTAGATACCATCAGCAGCGCCTGATGATGTTACCTAGTGGGGTGACGAAACATCTGCAGGCTGACGGCCCGGCTCAGAAAATGCCAAGGCTCTGAATGCGACTCTGAGCCGGGGAGAATTTCCCATGCTGGACCCGACTGGGAGCTGACAAGGAGACGGAAAGCACATGGCGGCCCTTTGGCTCCCAGCGGACCGATCCGAATGTTTTCCCACTGCCTTCCCTAGCGGAGGTGGATCTCGCCAGGCACTTGGGAAAGGAGATAAAGATGCGGCGGCCGCATTCCGCCCCTTCTCCTGGGATTAAGGAAAATATGCAGGTTGGGCTGCCAGCAGGACCAGATGTCCCATGCTGGGAAGCGGAGAGTAAAGATAAGCGGGGTCACGCGATGAAAAGCTGCAGATTCCACCCTTTGCGCTTCCAGATAAGGCTGGGAAAAATCGCTGGTCTAACCTCCTGCTCCCTTTAGTAATCTTGAGCTAGTGGCTCGAACCCGCGACCTTCCTCTGGAACTGTCTTTCTTCTGAACCACGAGGACTAGCAACCGAGAAAGCCGAAATCAATTCCCAGGGCCCTTCAAACGCCCTCCTCTTGGAGCGGTCGAGCCCTGACCACAGCCGCTACCTCTGAAGGGGCTCACCCAGTCCTGCACTGCACCCCAGCCCGCTCTCCAGCATGCAGACCAGTGGGAGGCACATGACTTACGGGTGTGAGAATAGATGTACCACAAGGCCCCGGTGAGCAGGACGCCGATTAAGAAAGCGCCAAAGGCAATTCCCAGGACGGTGCCGATCCTCAAGCCTTCGTCTGCAGAGAAGGAACGAAAGAAAAGCAAGGTGGATTTTGTGTGGCTTCATCCCTCCCACACCAAAGCCATCCTTTCTGCTCTGCTGTACATGTGTGCATGCACACGTGACATTCATACATGTCTATTCCAGTTACTCCTCCACTTGCAACCATTTGTTAAGTGACTGTTCAAAGTTACGGTAGTGCTGAAAAAAAACGGTCCTTGCACTTACGACCGCTGCAACGTTCCCAGGGTCACATGATCAAGATGTGGGTGCTTGGCAACTGGATCATGTATTTATGGCATCGTGTATTTATGAGGCCTGCAGCATCCCAGAGTCACATGACCACCACTTGTGACTTTCCTAGCTGGCTTCCAATGGGAGAAGCCAGATTCGCTAAACGACCATGTGATTCACTTAATGCCTGTGATCATTTGTTTAAGAACTGAAGCGAAAAAAGGCGCAACTCACTTAACTGCCTCAATGACTCACTTAGCAATGGCAGTTTTGGTCCCAATTTTGGCCATAAGTCAAGGACTACCTGTACAGCTGTCGCTCTCTGTTTTTTTGAAGCAACACCTTTCTTACGATGAGGCATACTTCTCCTGAGGCCCCCGCTGTGCAAAAACAAAGGCATCGAAAATACGGAGGGACATCATCCGACGTGCGCAAAGTGCTCAGCAAGGCCCGCCGGGGCTCAGTTCGTGTCAAGAGTTTTTCCTCCTTGTATTGTTTCACTGTCCGGAGGGAGTTGCACAGGAGCAAGGCAGGAAGGAGGATTGCAAGAAGGAAGGAAAACATCCATTTCCAAATGCTTCTCGCTCGTCAGGAGGGGTTGTAAGGAGGCCAGCCGGCCGCTACTATGCGCCCCCCTCCCCATGATGCTCCTATGACCAGAAAAGCCCAAAATGTTGGCAGAAGAAGTAATGCAGAATACTGCCGATTCATTTCTCATGATGGATTTCCCCCTCCAAGGGGGGAAAATGGGTTTGATTCTGGGAAATCTGTCCCGTGATCCTCTACATTTCTAGTGGGAAATCTTGTGTGTTTACACACGTTACCAGGAAAAACAATCACCGCAACGCAAGGCGGAGCAGAACACCAACCTTGCTCTGGCAGGTTTTGATGGATGGCAGCTAGGAAGCCGGAAAAGCAGCCGAGGCTTTGCTTTTAAAGCAGAGGGACGCCACTTCTCCCCATTTTCCTTCCCAGGCTCTCATCAGATGGCCACTTTTCATGCGGCAGATTCAAAAAAAGCCCGTCTGGTACACTGCCTTAGCTGGGTTGCGTTTGAAAATGAAACCATGTTTGGTCTTTATCCTGATTCTGTGCCCTTCTTTCTAAGGAATTGTCCTTGGGCATGCAATCATGCAAGGAAAGGCCTTCTCGAGGTCCACTTCGCATGGGAATATGCACAATTGTTCAGGGAAGAAGCTCAGGAGTTTCTCAGAAACTTCGACTTTGAAATCTCCCCCCCACCCCGAATCCAAAAGCGTTTCCCTCTTGCCTTCCTTCACAACGGGGTAGCCATGGGGAGGACCTCTGGGCTGTGAGGCAAGGTATGGTGGCCCCATGACGACGATTGGACCTGTTTCTGCACAAGCTGATCCCCTTATCTCTTGAACACCCATCTGGAAAGATGTGTTCTTTCCTGCTTTCTCAGCCCTGTCATGCGTCTCCCTTCCAGACGTCTGGACGCCAACCATGCTCCACGAAGTCAAAAGCCACATCAGCTGGGATCATGAAGGAGATAAGGTCTTTCGGCGCTGTCACTGTTTCGCATCAAAAACGACATCTCACCCTCCATTATCCAAGTTTTGGCTTGGGTGATGCCAGTTGGCTCCGGTTCTATCCCAACTCCTCTTCCGTTGGAACAATAATAACAATGATCTTTATTGTCATTGCACCGTGTGCAACGAAATTAAAAGTGCCACCCGGTCAGTGCATCGCTCATACAGCTTCACAGATGCTGTGAGATGCATCGCGAACAAAACTAACAGTGCAGACCTCATAAAAACTATCACACTCTGCAGTCCATGCTTGCTTGTGTTCCCGGCGAGCCACAGCTCCATGCTCAGCCAAGTCATGGCGCGAGCTTTCTGGCTAAGCCAGGGGGCCACCCCAGGTAGCCCCTGTCACTGCATTGAGGCAACCCAGACACGGCTCTTGCAACGGCAGTGAGCCAGGTGGCGGAGGAAGGTACAAAGAGTGCGTCACTTCGAGACTGGGACTTTCCGAAGTGGGCCGTAACACAAATTCCCACTAGGGGGCAGCCAAGATACTAAACATTTGGACTGTCTTCCGCCACCTAGTGGTTGTCTGGTAATTTTCCTTGGAAGGGAGGCGAGGCACGGGCGGCCGTGGGGCCAAAAAGAGAAAAAATGAGGAATTTTTTGGGAAAGATGATCTAGACGGAAAGGGGAAAGGACCTCTCTCAACGGATCCGAAATACACAAACACAATCAGGGAAACGTGTCTCCTTGGATCACTTGCCTCCTTCTTTGAGAAGGCATCAGTTTGGGGAGCGGAGAAGTGTTTTCAGCCGTCCGTGGGCACTAAGAGGAGCCGCTCACCTTCCACATTCTCCGCCCAAGAAGGCCGGTTTGGAGGAGAGAAGGTGCCTTCCCACCCACAGACAGATGCGAGAGCGAACATGGATGGGCTAATGTTGCATTTAAAAGTGCAGTTGACTCACTGTGGGATCCGGGGTTGTAGTTTCTGAGCATCACTTCCAAAGAGCCCTCGTAGCTTTGCCGTTTGTCACTCTAAAAGAGAAAGAGAAACCCGGCGGGTTTAAAACAAAATGAATTCTTCCGCCCTTCTTTTTACTGCTTCATTTTGTGACCGCGAACTCAAAGCTCGGACATCTTCAGACACAGACAAATCACAGGAAACAAAGTCGACTCCTGTAATGCAAAGGAACACAGGTAGTCCTCCATTTATCACCCCAATGGAGCCTGGAATTTCTGTCATATGTCATGAAGGCTATAAGCAGAGGCACCCACTCAATTTTACAATGTTTTTTTTTTGCGGCAGTTATTAAGCAAACGTGCCAGTCGTAAAAGTGAACGGGAAGAAAAGATCAATGTCTGGCAAAAAAAAAGTTATAAATGGTGGGCTGTGGGACACGACGTCAATGTGGGCTGTTCCTGTGAACACGGGGGGCGGGGCAGGGGGCCAGCTATCAGGGTTTCGAATCCAGGTTGTAAGTACCTGTTGGGGGGCTCTGTCATAACTTTGAATGGTCACGAAGCAACCGTCATAAGTCGAGGACTACCACATGTATTTTGCAAGTGAAAAGAGTGCCGGCTTCTTCTAAAGACTTCCTTAAAGGAAGCCAATACAGCTGAGGCCACCCCACCATCCAGTCTCCAAAACCAGACCGGAGATCCTGAAGCCTGGCCAAAGCGCCACAGTGGACGCGACCAAGCTTGGCAACTTTGAGGTGGGTGGGCTTCAGCTCTGGGAACTCTGGGACTTGAAGCCCCCCCATCTCAAAGCCGCCAAGGTTGGACACCCCCGTAGTATAGGGCTAACAAGTTCTTCAAACAGCAACTCACGGAGATGTTCACGTGGACCACGCAAGACAGGGTGGCAGATTCGATGGACCACAACTCTTCCTCTGGCTTGTAGACGAAGCTGAAGCGATGGAGCTTTGGGCTGGGGGATTTCAGGGTCGTCACCGAGTAACTCAGGGAGATCCCTTGGTGGAAGAGCAGCTGAGGGGTGTTGTCTCGGGGTTTTAAGAAACAGTCCCCCATTTCCAGAGAAAACTGTTCAGCGGCCGTTCGGAGTGAGACCTATTGATGAGAAGGGGGGAGGTCAAAGAGCCGGTCTTCGGCACAGCACTGCTCTCAAGCACACGTGTCCGGGAGGACCGCGGATTTGCTCCCCGGGGAGGTTTCCAGGTCGAAGACCCAGGCTGCATTTTTGACTCCGGAAAATCAGGAATCCCCTCGCGGGAAGGGACCGTGGAGGTCTTCTCATCCAGCCCCTGCCCAAGGCAGGAGTCCTCACGTCGTCCCGGACAAGCGGTCGTCCAGTCCTTTCTTGCAAGTGGCCACTGAAGAAGGCATCCCACCAGGGGTTTCTTGGGCTGGCGTTCTCACAACTCCCCGGGACTGAGTGTGAGTTCTGTTTGGATGCCCGGTTTGCGTTCTCGGATCCAAACTCCCGCTGCTCAGGGTCTCAGCTGCTGATTTTTCTCGGGAGGGTGGGGAGCCTATTTCTCTCTCCCTGGGCTTCCAGGATTTTCAAGGTATTTTTCCACCTTGCCGCCTTTTGCTCAATTTTGTTTTGTTTTGAGGTGAAGATATTTGGTTGGATCCTGCTCAACGTTTTAAATGTCAGCCCAGAGAAGCTTCCTAGGCGGCTTACCGTAAACATCCATGAACGTAAATCTGGGAGTTGGGCAACATTCAAAAATAATCAGAATAACCTCTGCAAGTCTGTTTAAGGACGCGGGAAATACTTTTTTGCACGAGAAGCAGATGGCTTACTGCATTGCGAGGCGTTTCCCTTTCACACACACACACACAATGCACACAGACCTTACTTCTCCGCTCCAGATGCATGCCAGCTTTTTGGGATTTCGACTCCCATCATCCCCCCACCAGCATGGTAGTATTGCCTTCTGCTGTCTAATACACACCTGTTTGCTTCCCTTTTGTTACAACTGTTTGCGGCAATTTTGTTACTCTTCCCTGAAATCTTGATACACGTGCTGGATACAGTTTTGGATATAATTGTCAGATACATTTTGGATAACTCGCTGGATACAAGTTTGGGGAAATGTTCAATATTTGGGAAAACAGAATGCAACTGACACAGGAGAAGCCCTTTAAGAAACAAAGGAGCACAAACATCGCAACAAAATGTTCTATTTTCTACGAAAACTTCCTCACCTTGGATCCATGCATGGCCTGGAAAAAGTATGGCTTTACACGTCCCTGAGTTGACCTGTTTGCCAGATTCACACAACACCTTAAACCTTCACCTCACCCACCAAGCTTGGTTTGGCCATGATGTGACGCCACAGCAAGCTGAACCCAGCTTTACAGCAGCTCCGCTCGTTTGCAAATCTTAGTTTCACTTGTTTTTCAAATGCATCTTGGTTGGGCTAAACAGCTTGTCTGAACCCAGACTTCCTCCATCACCCCGTCCCTGGG
Organism: Acrochordus granulatus; assembly: GCA_032468055.1. NCBI lineage: Eukaryota > Metazoa > Chordata > Lepidosauria > Squamata > Acrochordidae > Acrochordus > Acrochordus granulatus. The sequence continues at coordinate 86,137 of JANHZU010003215.1, forward strand.
TTTTGAAGTCTGCCTTCCCACCCTCAGTCCCTGAGACCAGCATTACCTCGACATAGCTAACTTGGTGAGCTTCTATCACCGGAGTGCTCGGTGAGCTGAAATCCGCCGTGTCGTAAAGCTGGAGAGAAACTTTGTCCGGTAGATCACACTCAAACGGCACCTGCAGCAGAGGATCGAGCAAGTGGATTCATTCATTGTCCCCTGAATGTCCCGATCCCTTTGGAGCTATCGAAATGGTCTCCAGACCACCAAATGGTGTCTGCATATGGAAAGAGACTCAAATGCACTGATAGATTGCAGAGGAGGAAAAAATGAAATAGGGTGGCTTGCGATTAAAAAAAATATGCACATTTATAAATCATCACAACTTTTGTTGGTTTGCACCTGCTTGAAAGCAGAAACACGAGGCTTAGCCTTTCACAGGACTTTCTACATTTTCCTGGAAGGAATCATCTCTGGGTTGGGAGGCTCTTCTCACGGGTCTAGGCTGTTCAGCCCCTCTTGCCCCAGGGCCAAGGCCTGCTTTTAAGAGGTGGGCTGCCAGTTGCCAACCATACAACCTCATGCCATACTTACATTATAGGGATTTGGGTCAGTTAGCTGCATGGCTTGAGAAGGAAAAAAGTATCTTGTTGTGTGTTAAGCGTCACCGTTTCGCAGGGCTTAATTTTGTACATGTGGAATGGGAAGACCCGTTACAACCCAGCAGGACTAACTTTCGGGTAGACATGCCTAAGGTTGCAGCATCCCCCCCTCCCCTGCACGCTCAACCAAACACAATCCGGCCTCTTCTTAAAAGAAACTTTAGAGTGAAAGAAATTTCTTCTTACCATGACTTTCCCCGGAAACACAGGTAGCGTCAGGATGAGCTGGAGCAGTTTAAAAAAGAGAAGGAAATCATTTTGCTTTAAGAGAAAAGGGTCGGATAACAGGCCCTGTTATATTGTGGCTTGCCGGTAGAGAAGTGGCTGAGGTTTTTCCCCCAAGACTTTTTTGGGGGGAGCAGCTGGTAAACAGTGAAAATACCTGGTTTTTCACATGGACACCCCCTTCGAGCTGGGTGGAGCATTTGTCCAGAATACTGTTGAGAACGAAATGTGTTGTGTTGTCTCTTGCCCTGCAGTTGGGATCTTTCAAAGTGATTTCATCGATCCGGGTGGGTAAAGCCTGGAGTTGCAAGGGGAAGAATGATCCAAAGTGGGTTGGGGGATTTTTTAACAAGACCACCCAAGGAAAAAATGTGCAAGCTTTTGCATTAGCAGCACTCCTCGGCAGGCTTGCTGGGAGGAGAAGAAGCACAGCGTTGGATTCACATGTCGTGCTAAGCTACGATTGGTTTAGTTGGGGTGTATTGATTAAGCTGGGTTCCGGCAAGGATCACACCCCATGCTAGCCATGAACCAGCTAAACATGGTTTGGATTATTTGATTTCATCTCAGTGTGATGTACGAGCCCAGTCAAGTCTTTCTTCACGTGCTAATATTTGAACTGAATTCTTAATACCCCAATAACAAACATGCTTATTTCTTTATAACATTATTTTATTCTCCTTTCTGTGCCTTACGATGGGCATTTAAACTCTTTTTTATTCATGTATACAGTATATTTCCCTTTTTCTTTGGCTTTTAACTTCTTTCCCACTCTGACATTTTAGATTTGTGTGAAACATTGGTCCGTAATAAACTAAAATTTGAACATGAACCCAGTTATTGTGGTTTGAAAACCACGACTGAGAGTTTGGCATTGTTGCTTCATCCGGCTCGTGCTTTATCCTGTTCTGTCTTTGGCTCAAGCTTGATTATTTTACCCTCATCATATACTCCATTAAGACAATGTAATACAAGATATAAAATTGTGTTTTATAATAAAAAATACAAAATATTTTAATGGATTTCAAGATTATTCTTTCCGTGGCGTTCTGTTTCCCCCCCCCTTATGATCATTGTGGTTTTATTGGAAACTATAAATCTTCTGGGCAACAACCACCCTATTTCTGAGCCCTAGTGGGTACTGGGATATGTAGTCCAACATCTCTGGAGGAGTCCAAGGTGACTAGCTTAGGCTGACCCCCCACCCCCGGAAGGGCTCTGAGAAGGGAAACTGAGGCAGAGTTGCCTACGATCCCGGGTGGGCTTCCTTACCGCCAGATAAATCTTGGGAATGGCAATTTCGATGCTGCTTTCCAGGCACTTCCACGGGTTGCAAAGGTTGATGAGCTGATAGACCTTGACCGTCAGGTTTTCTGCTGCCTCGGGTGGCGGGGTGGTCGTGGCCACGGCTGGCCCTGTAGGACAGAACAATCCCAAGGACACGTCGTAAGAGCAGGAGTCGTGGGCTGAGTCAAGGGAGCCATGGAGCTATTTCCAAATCCTTAACTTTCTGTAGAACAGCTGGAAAGAGCCCACCCAAGTAGCCCTCGACCTCCTGGGCCTTGAAGTCATGCAGCCTGGGTCCCCGAGGCTCGATCCTGCAAATAGCCTGTGCGGCTTCCGCTGATCCAGCCAGCTGCCTCCAACCCATGTTGCACCGACTCACCGCAAAGCCTGTTATATTCCAAAGTGATGGTCTTGGCCGAAGGGATTTCCGTATAAGAAGCGATGAAGGAATTGTTGCGGGCCTGTCGAATCAGTTCCTCCTTGTCGTCAGGAAGGGTCGTACCGTTGTGCGTGCCAGAGAAGGCTGTGAATGAATATTTACCAGATACCTGAGAAAGAGCGAGAGAGAAAGGAGGAGGAGGGAGAAAAGGAGGGCAAGGAAAAAAGGGAGAGGGAGGAGGAGGAGGAGGAAGAAAAGAAGACTGATTTTAAAATACTGCTATCTTAGAAAAAAATGGTAAGCAGCCTACATACATTTTTTAACCATTTCCCCTCCCCTGTTGCTGAAACTGTTCTTTTTGCAAAAAGAAGGAGAAGAAAAGAAGGAGAATTCCATCACATTCTTGTGATATACCCTTCCCAAATCCTGCTTTGACCAACGTAACGTTTCCCCGGGAAAGCTCTTCCTTTAAAATGTAATTACCCCTCTTTGAGGGTCACTTTCAGAAAGGCATGGCTTTTTCCCCCCTAGGATTGTCTCTCCCCAACAAATGGGGCCTGCGTGGTCCTTACATCCATGAGTCTCAAGGGGAAGTTTGGCGCTCCCCTCGGCGCCACGGTAGAGCACATCCTGGCACATTTCGAACATCTGCCTCCTGAGGGATTCCTCCGCATCTCTGCTTCCTTCCACTCACCAATCCCCAAACCAGAAGAGGCGCTGAGCGCATCGGAAAAAGAGGTGTCTCCCCCCCCCATCCATTCTTACCAAGAGTTGCACAAATGAAAGCCCATGGCCCATTTTCCACAACACTTTTTGGTGGCTCTTCAGCCACAAAGCCAGCGGCATCTCCGCTTTATGCTCCGCACGTCCATCCCTGCAAACCATTTTTACATTCAATTCCACCGTCTGCATCCTGAAAACACACACACACACACAGAGAGACACAAATGTGAGGACCAAGCAGAGCCTTTCTTCTGAATCAGGGACATTTCGAGTATGTCCCTCTTCGGGGGACCAACTTCTCCTGCATCACAAACAAAAACCCCAAACCCTGCAACAAAAAGGACCAAGCTTTAATTTGCCTCTGTGCACGATGCTGTTTTTGGCCAGGTTTCTCTCTTTCCCTCTTTTTTAATTTGTGTTTTAATGCACGAATTTTGCATAAAAGCACACGCTGCCTTTTGCAGCAGCCACGCCCGGGATGAAATCTGGAGAAGCACGACTTTTGAACGAGAACCCGCTCGTGTGCTGGCTCCGAAGTGCAAACTTTGAACGCGAGTCCACGGAAGGAGGATTACTTCTGTGGCCCTCCACGCCCCCTCAACCTATCGTACCTTTCACCCGAGGAACTCTGCTGCAGCCACAGGATGTGAGCCACTTTCCGAGGTGCTTTCTTGGAATCCAAACAAGTCTCCACCTTATGGGAGGCGACCTCCACCTCGAGGAATGACTCGGCGTTGAAATTCTGCGCCAGGACGCAATCTTCATTTGCGCTGGGCTCTGGGGCAAACAGGAAAATCCATGAGCCTTTCCGAAGGGCTGTGCCTTCTCCACCCTCTTCACTGGAAGGTGAGAAGACCTTCAACCTGGATTTTAGGAGGTGCTGGGGGGGGGGTCCAGATCACCTCTTCTTCTAATGCATCGCTGTGTTTTTGACCTTCTGTTCTGCTCATGTTTCCGCTTTCCCCAAAGCGATCCATTAAATTGCAAAGGAGAAGCAGCTTGAGCCCATTTAGGTTTTTTTTAAAAAATCCACAGGATCTCTTGCTTCTCAGGAGGATCACCTCATCGTTTCATGATCTTCTGCTCTCCATCCCAAAGATCTCCTCAAGGTGAGAAGCTCAAAAAGGCCAGAAAAAGAACATCCGTTGCCTGAGAAGGTTTCAGGTCAAGAGTTCTGGAAAACTTCCTTTCGAAGCAGATTAGTCTTCAGTTAAAAATATTTTAACTCTGGATTTTGACAGGGGGAGTTTTGTGGCTGTAAAATATTCTGGGCCTGACTCTTTTTTTTTTTAAAGCATTTCTCTGAATTCAGTCCACCTCTAAAGGGCAAATAGAGAGGCTGTCAAAGTTTTTCAGGCCAGGAATCTGTTCATTAAAAAAAATTCCCAGAACCTCAGATCGAGAGGTGAAAGTTTTGTGACAGAACATTTGGCTGCATTTGAATTAATTTTGTTTCCTACTTGGAAATACCCACCTCTCCCTACTTGGAAGTGAATCTGTTGAGGATCTTCTAACTCTGCGAAGGAGGAGACCCCCCCATATGTTTCCTTGGCCCACATCAAAAGCTGATCGCTGGAGAAAGGTAGGATGGTCGTGTTGGATTCTTGATTGAGGGAAGGCATGAGATAGCTACGACGACCCTATAGAAATAATCACAATCATCATAAAAAGTGATGACGACGTAGCAGAAATCAATACAGCAACGCTTCTCCCATCTGGTGGAGACGGCTCGGCCCGCCTGAAGAGGTCATTTTGCCAAGAGGGGTCAGTTTGGATGTGTCTGACATTGAATCAAGAAGGTCTGGGGACCAAAAAAAAAGAATTTAGGGTTTTGCAGCCTGCAAACGCAGTGCTGCTGGCACCCCCGTTTCGCTGTTACTGTTGTCAAAAGAACAGAAATGGTTTTAGAGCGAGCGGAATGAGATAAAAAGCTGAAGGCTGACCCTTGTGGGGATCTCAAAAACCTCCGGCTGGGTTGTCCGGATCGGCCTTTTCAGCCAGCGCCGGCCTCTCTTTCTCTCGCCAGCTTCCCCCCACGCGCTGCATCGCAAACCGCTGCGTGGGGCTCAAGACGATCCCCGTTGCCATTTCCACTCTGTTTTCTCCTCTCCCGACCCCGGTGACCCTTTCCAGCCTGAAGCACGAGACTCGCCTTTCCCTGCCCGGGGCCACCTCTGCGAGGAAAGCCAATCTCCCTCGAGGATCAAAGGGATTTTATAACCTATTGTTGTCTGCTCTGGGTGCCGAACAAAACACTCGGGCGTCAGCCAGCATCAGTCCTGAGAGGTCGGCCAGCCCGAAACAGGCCCTCGTACGTCCGGCACGGCGGGGCTGAGAAGAGGCATCTGTGCCATTCCCCTCTAAAAATTGCAGTGGAGCAGCCTGCCTCTTTCTGAAGAGGGACGCTCAGGGCCAGGGCTGCTCGTCTTCCGGGGGGCAGCTCAGTGGTGGGGAGCGAGAGAGGACTGCCCTCGCTTTGCAGCGAGCTGGGGAACCTTCCCTAAATTGTAAAGGTTTTAGATGTTCACCTTCTAAATTTTTCTTCTTTCCCTGTTTCCCTCCCTCCCTCCTTCCATCCTTCCTTCCCCTCCCTCTTTCCCTTTTGTCGAATTTCCCTTCCTTCCTTCCTTCCCCTCCCTCCCTCTTTCCTTTCTTTCTAATCCTTCCTTCCTTCTTCCCTCCCTCCACCCTTGTATGAATTTAATTATATGTAATATTCCCCTCTCCAGACTTCTGCACTTTCCAAAGCAGGATTTGGCACCGGCTGACCCAGAAGGGAACCTAGTTTGCTTTGGCAGCTCCCCGGGGTTTTCCGCAGCCCGGACATTCCCCATCCTGCTGCCCGCCAACCGCGTAAGTGTGAGTCAACCCCCTTGGCCCCTCGCTGGACCCGGCACGGAGAAGTCAAGCTGGCGAGGGCGAGAGGGGCTGGTGTGAGTCGATGGTGCCACGCTCAATCTGATAGCGGCTTATGCCTGGATTCCCCCCCGCCCTCATTGTCCGCCCTTTTTTTATTATTAGACACAGATAGGAAAAGACTTTTTTTTTTCTTAAAAAAGCGTAATAAACTGCACAGGCTGAACTGTGAGCCGGCTGGAGCCGAGGCCCAGAGGAAATGGGTCATTTTTCCGACTTTCTGTGCGTCACAGAAAACCCAGCAGCTGAAAGGAAGCGGACACGCCGGAGTCAAGCAAAGAGGTTGAGGAATGGGAGCTTCACCGCTACATTCAGACGGCCAAGCCTGCTGGGGGACTGGGGCCAGGCTGTTGGTCGACCTCACTGCCCCACAGGGCCGTTGTTATGGGGGAAGAAGAGTACAACAGACTGGATCTTCAGCCTTGTTTCACCAGCTGAGGGCCTCGGATGTGCGGCCGGCCGGCTACATTGGTTCAAGTTCACCCCCTTGGTGATCTCCAAACGGGCCCCGAGCGCAGTTTTCAGTGGAATAAACCCCAGGCCTTTTAGGATCAAAAGGAGAGCTGGCACATTCCTCTTCCCCTTGCCAAGAGTTGGGGTCGATGACCTTGCCAATCCCTTCCACTTCTAGAAGCTCAAACTATTAAGAGGGCAGCGAGCCTCCAGGGCAGAGACCAGAGTCCCACGCAGCCTTTTCTCCTTTGGAACTCCAAGCCACAAGCTCCATCCACTCTGCCTTTTGGATACGGACTGCTACTCACGTGAATGATGATGAGGCGGCAGTCAGCCTGTGGATGGATATGCAGAACAACGCTGCTGTTGGAGTTCAGAACGAAGACCGCTCTGCATTTTTCCTTTGCTGCAGACACGTTGAGCTGGAGAGTGGACATCTAGGAGATGGAAAAGACAAGCATCCGTTGCATTGCTCGGCGTGGTGGAGGCAACTGATCCTTGGGGGAACATTTACAGACGCCCCTCCCCTCTTCAAAAAGAGAGTTAAAAGGCTGGGAAGAGCCCAAGGATATGAGAGTGGTTCCCCGAGGAGGAGACTTCGAAATCTGTCTGGCTGTCCACCCATCTCTCATCTATCCACTCAGCACCTACCTATGAGTTATCCATCCATCCATCTGTCCATCCATCCATCCATCCATCCATCCACTCAACTTACTGTCTGTCCCTGCATCCATCCACTCATCGATATATCTGTCTGTCCATCCCTCCCTCCCTCTCTCCATCTATCAACTTATCCATCTATCAGTCATCATTTTAGAGGAGTGGGAAAAATAAACACAGTAGTTGGAGAACATGAATGGAAAGAAGCAAGGAAGGGAGTTAGACCTTGGGGGGGTGTCTTTCACCGAAGCTAGAAATTGGGGGCGGATAAAAGGAAAGACCGCTTCACCAAAGTTGGAGTTCAGCTCTTGAATTTGGAAATTGTGAGCTGAGACGGTTTCAAAAAGGAAACGGAAAAAAGGACTGGCCACATGGCTGGACGTTGGAATGTCTGATGCTGGCTTCCAGCCCATCAGGGAGCCCGGCACACTCGCTTATTTGACTTTATTAAATTTATTTGCTGCCCATCTCAGGAGGCAGAATGGTTCTGGGAGGCTGACAACAGGCACCGTGGAAACAAGCGACCCCCAAAAGCATTAAAAACATTGCAGCCGACAAAGAGTCGGTGAAAAAAAAGGTGGGATCCTCTCCGTTGCTCCGTTTTGCCTCTTTCCTGCCTGCAAGTAAATCGGGGTCTGCAGAGAAGTTGCCTTACGGACCCCCGGAGTGCTCTTCGCCCCTCCAGTGACC